>PVKM010017509.1:0-25861 GCA_004027735.1 Carollia perspicillata
ATCAACCCGTCTACATTTGGGGAGAGGAGACATACTGTCCCAGCAGAAGGAACAGAGTGAAGAAAGAGCCTACAGTTGAGAGTACATGGTGGTTTCATGACACCAGAAAAAGTACAGGATGACTGAAGCATAAGACCGAGGCTCTGAAGATGGCAATGCAGGCAAGGCCATGTCATCGAAGACACCATACGCAAAGCTAGGATTTTACACTTTATTCTGAGGTCACTAGAAGTTGTTAAGCAGCCATAATTTGATGAGAATTGGTAGTGATGCTTACAGAAAAAAATCCATATATATTGGATTATTTCTCAATAAATGGGTACTGATTTATTTATACTGTGCCTCAGTTCTAAAATGATTTGATGTAACTAAAATATTCACTTGCAGTATAATGTGTACAAATTAGCCTATTTCCACTTTCAAGAAGTGTTTTCAAAATACAAGGAATTGAGATACGTTGACATTAAATCAAGGATGCATGAATCCTGGACACATTGCAGGGAATAAAAAAGAAAAAATGGCTGCATTGGAGATAGAAACATAATGGCACCATGTAATAATCTTTAAGCTCAGCAGGTTTTTTTTTAACATACATAACCTTGGCCTCAGGTCATTTTGTGAAGAAGATTCACTCTTTAACTCTTTTGTCATATTCTCCTGCAATACCAAAGCACTCATTACAGTCCTTTAAGCCATATTCATAAAGACAGATACATCATACATTTAAAAAATTAATTAAATATTTTACATTTCAGAATTCCCCTTGGGAAGATTAGTTTAGGAGGAAATAAATACTTTGATAAATTATTTAATCACCCCAAAGCCCACACAATTAACAAAAAAATACCAAAATGCTTCTACAATGTAGCATGTAAGGAAAAGAATGTGGTTGCCCTAAGGAGAAGGGATAAGAAGATAAGGTGTCCTGGACAGGTGGCTGGGTTGGTGTGTCATACTGTACACCAAAAGGCTCCAAGTTCCATCCCCAGTCAGAGCACCTACCTAGGCTGCGGGCTCAATCCCTAGTGGTCAGGGCACAAATGGGAGGCAACCAGTAGATATTTCTCACATCAGTGTTTCTCTCTCTCTCCTTACTTCTCTCTCTCCCTTCTTCTCATTCAGAAATCAGTAAGCATATCCTCAGGTGAGGATTAAAGAAATAAGAAGAAGATAAGGCAAAGGAATGATGAGCAAGATGAGGCAGCCCAAAAGCAAGTGATAAATGATATGATTCTATACTATATGTTGTCTTCAGAAAAATAATAAAATTCACAAAAATTTGGTATGAGTACATATATATTTTTATAACCAATGGGGAACCTAAGTTTTATTCCCAAATGAAATAAGGAAAAATGAGGCAGTATATACAGGCAGGCATTTAAACCAGAAAGATCACAAGGCTGTAGATGACAATGAATTGCATATATTTAGCAAGGTCAAAATGTCATTAGCCATCAGAGAGACGCAAATTAAAACCATAATGAGATATCACCTCATACCTGTCAGAATGGCCATCATTAATAAATCAACAAACAGTAAGCACTGGAAAGAATGTGGAGAAAAGGGAACCCTAGTATACTGTTGGTAGGAACACAGACTGGTGCAGCCACTGTGGAAAACAGTATGGAATTTCCTCAAAAAACTAAAAATGGAACTGCCTTTTGACCCAGGATTTCCTCTGCTGGGATTATACCCTAAGACTCCTGAAACACCAATTCAAAAGAACTTAGGTATGCACCCTTGTGTTCATAGCAGTGCTATTTACAATAGACAAGTGCTAGAAGCAGCCTAAGTGCCCATCAGTAGATGAGTGGATCAAAAAGCTGTGGTAGGTTTACACAATGGAATACTACACAGCAGAGAGAAAGAAGGAACTCCTACCTTTTGTGACAGCATGGATAGAACTAGAGAATATTACATTAAGTGAAATTAGACAGTTGGTGAAAGACAAATACCATATGATCTCACTTATAAAAGGAATCTAATGAACAAAATAAACTAGCAAGTGAAATAGAACCAGAGACATGGGAACATGGAACAGACTGACAGCGGCTGAAGGAAAGGGAAAGAATGATGGAAAGAAGGGGAAGGGACTACACAATGACCCTTGATCAGAACATGAATGAACAACGCATGGACATAGACAACAGTGTGGGGATGGACTGTGGGAGTGGGGGCTGGGATAGGCAGAGGAGGGCCAAGGGGGGAAAATTAGGACAACTGTAATAGAACAAAAAATGTCAAGGGATTATTTTATTCAAAATAAAGTCTTCTGGTTGCTGGTAATGATAAGGTAAATGCACTTTTAAAAGGAAAATAAAATAAAATAAAATATGAATAATTCTTATATGTGCTGAGATTTTGAATTTGTTAGAACTCTCAAAGATATAAATCAGAATGGAAGTCAGACCTCTCCTGCATCCTCTAAATAAAGGAAACTATTAGAAGTAGATGTTCTTTCTACTTGCTGGAGTGGTACCCAAGGCATAAAAGGCTTTGAAGCAGCTACTTGTTCATTTACCGATAATTTGCACATCAGGCTATTTTCAAGCTATGAAGATTCATGAATTTCAGGAGATATTATCTTTGTCAAAACTGGCCAAAAAGGATAATGTGGCTTCTTGATGAGTGGAGATACCCAGAAAAATACATCTTTCTTTTCATTCAGATGCTATATCTAATTGGCATTTCCAATTTAAATGGTAGAAGAGGGGAAACTCACTGTTTTAATCAGAAAATTTAATATAGAAATATCAAATTGAAATGCCATACAGACCAGTTTACCATCTAAAAGGGAGCAGCGATTGAACTTTCAGACCTATGGATGAAACTTTACCTGAATCTTGGAAGAGCCCTTTCTCTCAATTTTCACTCAAAAAATATCCATCTGAGATAAATAAGGAAAGGCACAAAATGTGTGTTTACAAAGATAATTCTTGCAGCAAAATAAAAGATAATCTGAGAGTCAGTGAGCCTGGTAAGCTAGGAGACGTTTAAAACAGATCAAGCAGTTCAGCTTCCCGCCAAGATGGAATAAGAAGCACCAGATTCACCCTTCACCTAAAACAGCTAAAAGACCAGGTGAAATATATGAAACAACAATGTATGTATATGAAGAAAGTACTGGAAGCCAGGAAAAAAACATCCAAAACAACAAGAGGAAAAGTTCCTATTGTTCACATCAGGCTAAAACAATGCCCGTTCCAACAACTAAACTGGAACACCTCATGAATCAAGTTCTCAGATCTTGCCTTAGTTGTGAGAACTAACAAACTCGAATTCTCTGTGCGATAAAAATACCTTTTGAAAGCAAAGATATAAAAAGGTACATTTTTCTACTTTAGCCTCTTAAGATAAATAACTATAATCAATCATTTTAAAGCAGTCTTCTATTTTTATAATGTCTTAGTGATGATGTAATAACATATTTGAGCACAGCTTGATTGAGTTCAGTAATATTTTGTTTAATTACTTCAACTTTGTTTTTTGAATAGATTGGGCTATTATTATACTCTTTTGCTGTCGTTATCACATAATACAAGGCAATGTTAATATCACAGAGAGTATTTCCTTTTTTTCAACATCCTATAATAATTTTTTTGCAATATTCAAATTACTTGTTCTTAAACAAATAATAGACATGTCCAGGAAAAACATCTGGGCAGCAAGTATTTTTCTGGAAAAAAATTTCACTAATAATATAATATCCTTAATGCCTTTAAGATTATTCAGTTTTTCTCTTTTATCTTGAGAAAGCGTTGAAAAGTAGTTGTTCTTTAGAAATTAGTATATTTTACCCAATATTTTAATTTATTAGCATGAAATTATCCATAATATCCTCTAAGTTTCATATATATACATATACAATATCAATAATTGTGGTCTCTTTTATTTCTGGTATTTATAGTTATATCTCACTTCTATTCTTCCATCAGTCTGGCCAAGAGATTGTCTATTTTATTAGTATTTTAAAAAAATCAAGTGTTATTTATTTGCCATTCTCAAAGTTTGTTTTTACCTCAATAATTATTGCTCTTATCTTTATTACTTCCTTTTTTAAAAGATTTTATTTACTCATTTTTTACAGAGAAAGAAAAGGAGAGAGAAAGAGAGGGAGAGAAACATTAATCAATTGGTTGCCTCCCATATGCCCCTCCTAGGGACCTAGTCCACAACCCAGGCATGTTTTCTGACTTGGAATTGAACCAGCAGCCCTTTGGTTTGCAGGCTGGTGCTCAATCCACTGAGCCATGCCAGCCAGGGCTATTACTTCCTTTTCTATACTCATCTTCTGCCTTCCACTGCTATTGATGAGAAGTGGCAGACCCTCTCATTGTGGTTGTTTTGTTTATCATCAGTCTTTTCTCTTTGACTTTCTGAGATCTCTTTATCTTTGGGTTTCTTCAGCTTTACTTTTACATGTATAGGTGTTTTACATGTATTTGTTTTCCTTTGGGGATTTATTGATCTTTTTAAATCTATGGATTAATGCCTTTTATTATTTGGTAAAAGTTCTGAGTCATTATATTTTTAAAATAAAACTTAGTTTACTATAGATTACTATGTTTCTCACATTGCTTTAGCTTTGACCATTGGGCTTTTAGTTAGCTCTTGTGTCTTTTGGGGAAACCAAATCATTGCTGTTTGCTTACAGGTTTTATTCGGTTTGGTTTTGTTGAGCACTTCCTTTTTCTGGCAATCTGGAATGATTGAGACTTATCTCCTATTTCCTGTCCAGTCCTAGAATGAGTCATTTCTCCCATGAGCCTGCATTCCTTTGATTATGGAACAGTGTGAAAAACCAAGTTGTGGGTGGGAGGTGTACTCATTGCTACTATGATGTCATTGTTTTGTGCTCTATCTACTGACAGACCAAGAAAATAGATAGTATTTGTACCAGTCATTATATCTTACAGGCTTTGTTTTTTTAAGTTCTATACACACAGCGAAATTGAACAGAAAATATAGAGATTGCCCACATACCCCTTGCCCCCACACATGCATAGCTTCCTCCATTATCAACATCCCCCACCAGAGTGGCACATTTGTTACAGTAGGTGAACCTGCATTGACACACCATTATTACTCAAAGTCCATAGTTTACATGAGGGTTGACTTGACTGTGGGTGTTACACATTCTGTGGGTCTGGATAAGTGTGTGACATGTATTCCCCATTGCAGTTTCACAAAGAATAGTTTCACTGCCCTGAAAGTCCTCTGCTCATTGCCCATTTACCCTCCCCGCCACCCTCAGCCCCACCCAGCAATCATTGGTCTTTTCATTACATCCGTGTCTTTGCCTTTCCCAGAACGTCAAACAGTTGGATACATTACGATACATTATTTTTCAGATTGGCTTCTTTCATGTCGTAATATGCATTTAGGTCCTTTTATTGCATGATAGCTTGTTTCTTTTTAGCACTGAATAATATTCACTCATCTGGATATACCACAGTTTGTCTGTTCGCCTACTAAAGGACATCTTAGTTGCTTCCAAGGTATGGCCATTATGAATAAAGTTGCTGTGAACGTGTGTGTGAAGGTTTTTGTGTGGACATAAGTTTTCAACTCATTTGGATAAATACCAAGGAGCCCAGTTGCTGAATCGTATGCTAAAGAAAGTTTAGTCTTGTAAGAAACTTCCGAAATGTCTCCCAAAGCAGTTGTACCATTTTGAGTTTCCACCAGCAATGAGTGAGGGTTCTGTTTCTCCACATCTTTGCTGGCATTTGGTGTTATCATGTGTGGGCTTTCACAATTCTGCTGAATTTGTAGTGGCATCTCATTGCTGATTTCGCCTGCAGTTCCCTAATTACATATGATGCTGAGCAACTTTTCATGTTTTCGTTGCCACCAGTATACCTTCTTTGGTGAAGAATCCGTTAGATCTTTTGCCTATTTTTCACTTGAGCTGTTTATTTTATTATTGTTTGTTGGCAAGTGTTCTTTGTGTATTTTTAGATGAGTCATTTATCCGATAGGTTTTTTGCACATATTTTCTCTCATTCTGTGTCTTACCTTCTCATCTGACTGTTTTGAAGAGGAGAAGATTTTTTTAAAGATTTAATCAATTTATTGTTAGGGAAAGGGGAATGTAGGGAGAAAGAGAGGGAGAGAAACATGGATGTGTGAGGGAAACATCAAGCGATTGCCTTTCGTATGCACTCCAACCAGGGACTGAACCAGCAACCCAGGCATGTGTCCTGGCGGAATCAAACTGGCGGCCTCTCGCCGTGCAGAGTGACACCCAACCAACTAAGCCTCCCTGGCCAGGGCTGAAGAACGTAAGATTTTATTTTAATGAAGTTTGGCTTGTCAATTATTTATTTCATGAGTCATACCTTGTTGTTTTTAGACACTGCTTTTTCCTACTTGTGTTCTCATCTCCTCCTGGGGTATAAATATGGAAATGTTTGTCTTTTCACTGCCTTTTTCATGTCTCTTATGCTTCCTTTAGCACTTTCATAGCCTTGTCTCTCTGCTACATTGCCTACATTTTACATTGCCTTGTGTATAGTTATTTTAAATTGCAGAATACTCAGTTTCCACGTAATGATATTTGTGAGAAATCTTTATATTCTCAGGCTTTCTTTCCACCTACCACTTCTATCTAGGATGACTCTAATTTAAGTTCCCAGAGTGAAGTGCATTAGAGCACACAGAAAGTATAAATTCAGGCTGAATACAAATGAGACTTGAAGCACCAAATTCTTAGTGTGTTGTTTTTTGTTTTTTTTTTAATTTTGGCTTCTACTCAGCACCAAGTTCAAGGCATTAACTATCTCTTTGCTACAATAAAAGGAACAAGTATTTGATTTATTTTTAGTTCACCTTCTTGATGAGTATATGGTAGAATCTGAGGGACAATGTATTCTACGAACCTCATCAGCTTGGTTGAGCCCTGGACTTTATCCCATATATCACGTATCTGGTGAGGCCACAAAAAGCAAACTCGATTGCAGAAAGCTTGCCAAATGCTTTCAAGGTAATAATAAGCCATGCTGCACTGTCCTTTCTGAGATCTTACTCTCACTAGGATTTTTGGTACAAAAAAATCACTTCCATGCAAGGTCGCCAATTCATTTTGATTATTGAAATTACATGATCCATAATTTTTAGGGTTTTTCAGTAAAAAAAAATCAATTTAGGGGCCTAATCTGCCTGTAAGCGAAAATACATATCTTCCACTCAGCTTTCCTACTTCTTTTCCCACTAGTCCTCTAGCTTCAATAGCAAATTGTAGAGGATGCAATATACCTACCTTTCAAAGGTCCCAGACAATGGCTTTGGTACAGGTAGAGACCCACCAAGTCTGTCTAAAAGCTCTAAACTCCCTCACTTCCCCTTGCTCTTTGGCCCTCCCTTTTAGCCCAAATGGCGAAATTGTAGAGATGTAGAGTTCAGCGTCTCTGCAATTTCACCATTTGACTTACAGCATCTCTAATATATTGTGCATTTGTACAGAATCAACTATTTTAAAAAGCCCTAAAAACAGAACATAAAAATATTTCTTCACCCATATAAAATAATTTATTCATAAGGCTAAAAGCATTGCTGACAACTGGTCTGGAAAACATAAACAGAATGAATGATTGCTCACTGTTGACATATAAAGAGGCACTTAAAAAGAAAACCCAGGATTCACTATGGCATGTTTTTTCCCACCTGTTTTCAATGACTGCAAAGGAAATCTGCATCATTCTTCTCACTTTTGTTTTATTTTCCTTTAAAAGAAAACAATCCTCTGGATTCCAGAGTCCTTTCAGCCGGATTATTGGTTATTTTGTTTGCCAAACAGAAATCGAGACTTTAAAGACTTCATGTTCTGCCTCTTAGAAAAAACATTTAGAACAATTATTATTTCTCAACAATTATCCATGATCCATGTGAAAATAGGCTTGTTATTAAAAGACAAGTCAGGCTGTTGCCACTTTGCTAAGCTGTAGCAGATCAATATATTTTGACAGATCTATCAAGGTTACAAACATGGTCATCACTTTATTACTCTAATAATGATTATTTTAAGCTATTAGAAAATTGTTATTACAATTTATTGACCTTCAGGCCAATGAGCAAAAGCAAAGTTAAAAGCCAGACCTTACAAAAATCTTTTAAATTGCCCCCAAATTAAACCAGCCTCATGATTTTATGGCATAAAAACTTGAAGCCAAATTTGACAGACAGTAAGCCATTTATTGGAGTTTATGTCCTCACTTCCACTGGCAAGAACTAGTGAGAGCAGCCAGAATGAAGAAGGGTTGACAGAGAGATGCAGCATCTCACATCAGTGCAAGGAGCTCATTGGTGATGGGAATAAGGACAAAGATAGGAACAAGCCATAAAGCAAATTGTGGCAGAACAAAGCTGCTGCTGCTGTTTAATTGATTGTCCCTCCTTTTTTCCTCTTCTTGGGCTTTGCCTCCAAACCCAACCAGCCAGGTGTGCTTCACCCTCTTGAAGCGAGGTAAAGTAGCTAACAAGGATCTTCTTGGCACTCTTTATCAAAAAAAAAAAAATTTTTAAGCACACAACATGTAAGAAAGAAAAGGGTTCCAAGTATTTTTAATAATATTTGTGGGGAGCATCTGTTGAACAAATGAGAGCCCCTTAGATAGCAAACAGTATCCCCTGAGCCAGGAGGAAAGCAGCCGGAGGAGAATACATACGGCTGTTTACAGGTCTCAGAGAGAGTGAGAGAGAGAACCTGCACTCACTTGCTGGGGAGAGCCCTGGGAGCAAAGAGGCAGGTTCACGGGTGGGGAAACAAAACTCCAACAGCCTTGCAAAGATTCCAATGGCCTCAAACGCAACACTGATGGAATGGAGAGAGCCAGATTCCTGAAGGGGTCAGGCAGGAGGAGCAAGGGTGTCTCAGGCACAATCGGCATAGACTGACAGCGAAAGGATCAGAAGGGATGCCGTGCATCTCAGGAGCTGTTCCCGTGGGCCTGCTGTTGAAAGTCAGATACACCTTCCCTTCTCCACACTCACTCCACCAGCCACCAAAAGCTGGACATAATAGTCACCACCTTCCCACCACATCTCGTTTGTCACATGGTGAAAGGCGAAGAATCCTGTATCTCTGGAGACTGTTTCTTTTCCTATGTCAAAAAGGGGCATAAAATAAATAAAAATAATTTATGTTTTTAAAAACAAAATTACATATTTTTCACATCTGAGTTAATAAATAAGATTTGTATTCCTATTGCATTCAAAACAGATATTAAACCTTTTTAACCAAATATATGGCATCATATAATAAACCCATGACACACCAATAAGAAAAGTCATTTTGTCAAATGTGACAATAGAAAATTCACCATCATTTTATTAACACACTGGTATTTCTTGTACCAAAAATACCAGAAATAGAATGACAGCTCTGGAAGTCTAAGTGACAGAATTTTGAAAAATTCTGAAATTAAACTAATTTCAGGATTCTTAGACAATGACAGTTATTGTAGGAAAAAAAGTGATTTGAGATGGAATAAAGTGGATCACCAGAATGAAGGCCATGACAGTGACAGATGCCCCTCTCTGCACCTTGGATGGACAGTTCCCTCCACACTACTATTTATGAGCTTAGTATTTTAAAGAGGAAGAATTAGTGGTTATTATCAGAGTAGGTGATATATGTAAATGAAACACTGAAAATAATAAAAGCTACATTCATTGCATAACTACCATGCCCAGGGAAAACAAAAAGGACCAGAATGTGTGTTGGCTTTACCTGCTGATTTTAGCAGACAGGTCTATAACTGATTCAGCCTCAAACTTGGATTCTCCAGACTTGTACCAGCAGGAAACCAACCTCACGGAGGATTCAATTCCAATGCCCACCTCAAGTTACAATATGGATGAAATCAAGAGCCTTGGAAAAAAATGAGGAAAGACTCTTTCTCTAAGGAGGTGTTGAGTTTGTTTAATGCATAACAAAAATATATATATTTTGCCCAATATTTAGTGACTAGAGGGGCAAACTGTGGCAGAAAGAATAACCAAAAAAATGTAGTCTTCTACTTCCAGCACAGAGTTGAGACTGGACTGTTGCCACGCAGCCAGGGCACATTTTCCAACTTCCTCGCAGGCCCTCCCCTCCTCCGTCCAGCTTGCATCTAGTTGTAGCCACGTGACTAGTTCTTGTCATTGCAGTGCTCTGAAAGTACACACATCATTTCTGAGCCAAAGCTTTTCAAAAGGGTCAGCATTCTCCAGTATTTTACTCTTTCTATCAGTCAAGTAGAAAAGACAACAAAGCCAGGAACACGTGCACTGAGCACCTTGCTGGCATAAAGCAGGTGCCACACATGAACTGCTGAGGGAATATTAATTAGCATCACATTACTGAAATTTATTGGTCTAAAAAGTTTTAAATTAAGAGTTTACTTCTGGTAATTTTTAAATTACTGTTATCAAAAATTCTTTTCCAACTGATGCCTTAAGCTTTCCGTTGTCCTTCTCCATCCATCAAATTCATTTTCTACACTCAATCCACACCAAATCTAAAAAGGAAAAAACTCAGTGAAAATTTCAGTACATTTCCAACAAGGAAATTTTTTGTGAGAAGCTGCCTGGAGGTATAGAAATTATCCAAGCAAATTATACTTGAAAAAAATTAGTATTTCTAGATACTTTTCATGAGAAGTGCATATTCCAATATTTCAGACCCACAGTTGGTGTTACTAGTGGATGATAATTAAAATAAGAGGTCAAAATAGATGGTTTGGCCTGAGGAGAAAACAATATAATGAATTAACTAGTGTTAGAATGTTCCGTGATGTATTACGTGTCTACCATAGCACTGATATTCAAGCTGCTTCACCACAAATTTGATTTGATTCTCTCAGCTTTCCAACCTATTATATCAGAGATCATATACAGAGGATGAAACCTTCAAATGTTTAAATCACATCCAAAGGGCATACACAGATGACCACCTGGGTAAATCAAGTTCCAGGTTAAAGTAGGAAAATCCCTCTACTTGATTCCGTGCTTAAGAATAATTTCTTTTAAGGAAAATAAAAAAGTATTTATGTATATTATATATGTGTGTGTGTCTATACACATATATGCATACATGTAAATGGTTTTGGAGGAGAGAGACAGAAAGGGAGAGATATCTTAAAAAAAAAACAGGCGCGGAAACCAATTGACTATGAAGTAAGTATTTGATTTGTTATTTGCCAGTTCCCTCCATTTGCACAGGAGCATTCTGAATCATGTGCTTCAGATTTTCTTGTTTTGGGCAAAGCAATCTAATACATGCATTCTTCGATCCCCACTCAGCCACCTAAGAATGGGTCTTGGGCCTGTAACACCTCCCAGCGAGACATAAAGAGTCTTTGCCCTGTGCTAGACGTTGCACCTTGTGCGAGAGTATCTTTCCCTGTTTCAGGCTCCATGTGTGTTCCTTTGTTCTGTTTAAGCATGTGCACCATATGGCACCTGGTACACCCCACCTGTTATATCTAAATCCCTGCAGGGAGAGGAGGGGAGTCCTTCATTCTAGGGTACTAGAGGGGCAAGTACAGTGCAATTGCCCTACATTGACTGCCAAGGGGACCTGCTGACCATAGGGGACTGATGCCCACTACTGAAGCTAATCTTGCTCTGTCTCCTATGTGAGTAAAACCTTATTCCATCCAGTGCTTGACTGCACTGTTTTCCTTGGCAGCTCCAATATCAAGGTTCAGTAGGCTGAAGTTTTTGGATTTCTACTCCTGATAGTAGGGAACAGATGCCACTTGGTCTGTGTTCTCTATGCAGCTCAACAACATTGCTCACATTAGGTCTGAAGTTTAGTACTTCTATAATTCTAATTGATGGGTACATCAGTTTCAAATTGTTGAGAGGACTTGACAACCACCCCTAAAGTGTCTTTCCAATGTCCTCACAAAGTAGGTTGGTCAAAGCAATGGTAAGTGGTCCTTGATAGTTAACAATGATCCATATATCCTAGGTCTAAAATAATGTTTAAACTTAGACTGTGTACCTATCGTGAAGGTAAAAAATATGCTGATTTCAGACTTGTGAGTCCCTCACTTCTTTGTCTACCTAAAACAACCTAAATTTTCCTCATCTAGCAAATGTTCATTGAGGGTCTCCGAGGAACCAGGCACTGCCCTAACTAATAAGAATAGGACAGTGACCAAAAACAGACAGTGTCCCTGTCCAATTGGAGCTATACACTAGCTGTACAGACAGCTACCAAACAAATATAACATCAGCTGATGGCAAGAACAATTGGGGGAAGAAGCAGGTGGATATAATATAATATAATATAATATAATATAATATAATATAATATAATATAATATAATATAATATAAATAATATAATATAATAAAGTGAATAGAATGTCAAAGGGATAGACATTCTAAAGATAGGGCAGTCCAAAAAGTCCTTTTTGTGGGAATAACCTTTGATTCTGAATAAACTGAAGGAGTAAGTCATGTGAGTATCTGCTGAAAAAGTACTCCCAGGAGAAACAGCAAAACTTCTCCCATTGTTTTCTACTTGGACATCTTGTCTCACCCAATGAGGTTACAATGTTCTTAAAGACATCTTCTACTTAGTCTGTATCTAGCCCAGGCAAATAGTCTCAAGTTGATTTCTTGATTCTCACTACATACAGAAAGAAGCAGTGGGATTTTTATGGAGATAGATTCTATAAGTTACTAACATTAAAAGTAATATTCTGAATCCCGGGATATAGTATCTACTGGGCTACAGAGGAAGTTAACCAAGGAAGCTAAAAACAAAAGCACACTAAATAAATATTTGTCAATGAGAGAAGAGGCCCCAGGACTAGCAACACCTATGTGTGACCCACAAAAGTAAAAATCTGAGGAGAGACTGTCACCACTGCAATCTGCCTTTTCGTAGGGTCACTGTGTCACCATATGACATGAAAACTTCTTTTCTTTTAAAGCAATGCATTCAAAAAGCAATGCATTCAAAAAGCAAGAAGGGGGTTGAAGGGCAAGAGAAAAGTTTTTTATTTTTTAAGGTGCATGGGTAAAATCCAATCTTGCAGAATTAAATTTTTAGATATTTAACATCCTTAAAATTTATCTCAAAGGTTTACAACCACCATTTCCATTTTGAATATGTGAAGAAACTGATCAAGGAAGTTGGCTGACTTGAACTGCATTGTTTCTAAAGTGGATGGATTAACGCTAAGAAGTCAGACAGATTTCGCTGATTAATCCCCCCAGAGTCAATCCATTCTCTTGTGCTTCAGAAATCAAGGCCTGGAACTTCAGCAATCCTCTAGCTCAAAAGAGAATTTGTGCTTGATTTTAGCTAATGTAGAGTGATATTTGTAAGCCTGAAAGCAATTCATATTTTGTTTTTCAGCCCAAAATTTACATCCATTTGACTAACTTTCTGAGGCAAGTTTGTGAGAAAATAGACTGCCTCATGTACCTAAAATCTAAATAAATTGGCTCATTTTTCAATCTGAAAATATAAGTGAGGAAATATTTAGGAAACAACAAAACGAGGCAATTCTTAGGCCATAGTCACCTTGAAGAATATGATAGGTATATGCATGGTTATGAGCTTGGGCAATAAAACCGGACAGCCTGGATTCAGATCCTCGCTCTGCCATTCATCTCCCATGTATCGTTTTTGGTGAGCAGTTAATGTCTCTGATCAGTTTCCCCATCTATAACATGGGGAAAATAATAGCCCTCCTGAAGTTTACTTTGAGAAGTAAATGAATTGGCATGTATAAAAATAGGTGGACCAGTAGGCCAATAACTATTTTTGAAATATTTTGACACATTGTGATACTTTTCTGTTATTAATAGTAATACTGCAAGGTTCTTATGAGAATTAAATGAGATCATTTATGTAATACATGTAAAGGGCTCAGCAATAGTGGCTGATGCAAATGGTACAAAATGACAAAATTACAATCAGAGGGTCTTATTGCAGAATAATGATGCTTTAGTTTACATAATTTGTAAGTATTTATGAGACTACTTCCAGATTTTTTAAGACTGTAATTTTTTTATTCTCAAACATTTGATGAAATCTATAAATGTCAATCTCATATTTCCATTACTGTATATGTATGTATACACATGTATGTATGTTTCCTTTTTATTTTTTTGTTTTTTTTTAATATTTTTATTGTTGTTCAAGTATGATTGTCTCCATTTTCCCCCTACCATGCCCCCGCCTCACTCATCCCTGCCTCCCCCCCTCAAACCTACCCCTCTTGGCTTTGTCCATATGTCCTAAATATAAGTTCATATATATATACTACATACATACCTATTACATTCAATTTAGTAATAGAATTATTCAACAATTTTATCTTATTTAGGTTTTCTTATGGAGGAGCCCTTGAATACATGCAATGGTAAACAATTGAGAATAAGGATATAGATGATAATGAAAGCTATATGTATGAATCATTTCTAATTTGGATTTTTGTTTCAATTTATATGATAGCAATGAAAGTATTATTGCTATACCTTATTCACATGAAACATTCACCCTCAAAATATCATTAAATACTCTATTCTCACAAGTGGAAAAAATTGAGAATTAGTGTTTTATTTAAAACAGCTGATTAACAGCCTAGGCCTGAAATGTAAGGCTCCTCTGCACTTAATTCCTGCTATTTTTATCTGACCACTGTTTTAAGGACAAAGAATGGATTCAGGATTTTAAAGAGGAGAAAAACGGGAAATGTGGATCCCAGCCCAAGAAGATCAGAATGATGCCAGGTTGGGGGTCCAGTGGTGCTGAAAACATTTACCGTGGAATATGAACTCCTCCACGCCCTGACTCCTGCCTGGCCCTTTTGGTTCTTCTTCCATCACTCCCGGTCTCATGCTTCGTGCTACAACAACAAGCAGAGTGTTGCGTCCTACACATATCTTGTTGTCTCTCACTTCACTGTCTCTGCTCAGTCTTCCTCCTCCACTTTGTCCTTATCTTACTCATGCACGTTGTCCATACCTCAGCTCAGACACCTCCAGGATACTTTCCTTAACGGCCACCCACCTCTCTCAGTCTATTTTCTACTCAATATCCTCCAATATCGCTATCACTAAGCAAACCACATTGTATTGGTAGCATTCAATTGAACCAAATGAATGGCCATTATTGGTTGATGTTGAACTACAAAAACAGTGAGTCATTCTCTCTGGCACCAGGCTGTAAGCTCTGCTAGTGTGGGTCTTACTAAATAATCATTGCCCCTCCCTCCCTGTTCAGAATGGGCCCCAATAATTATTTGTTTACCTGAATGAATGGATAATTTAGAAATAATCAGAAATTTCACAGATGCTACCCACACCATCCTGTGCCCTAAATTCAAGCCAAAATCAGTCCACTCGCCCCTTGAATGGATTGAATGCACAATTAAACCGAATCCTCTTATTTTTGATGATGTGCTGTGTTTTTGATAATGAACAAGGCTCCATGCAACGATTTTTGTTGGCTGTTCCTGCAAATTGCATGGCTTCTTTGTGAATATCTTCAACAGAAACCTGAGACAATCTGTCCCCTAGCAACAGCTCTCTGTAAGCTACAGTCTCAAATCAATACAAGGAGAGGGAGTGAGAGACATGGAGTGAGACATTCGTGGTTTCTTGGTTGAACATAATTTTAACTTGACACCAGATTCAGTTGATTCAAACTGATTATGGACTAAACTGTCTCTGTTCCTCTCCGGTTTAAGTTCTGTCTGCCTCAGCTTCATCCACAAAGATCCTGGACTGATATCTTTATCTTCTACCTTTTTCAAACAAGAAAACCAATAAAATGAACTTGAGTTACAAAAGAAAATAGCATCATTAATTGGACTTTTTTATATTAAATTAGTTTCCCACTTTTCATGTAGGTGTTACCTTTCAAGGAACTTTCAGATTTCATATAACCAAAGAACCCCAGTAGGCATTTCAATCAGAAAAATAAAGGAATGAGACAAAGATTAAGTCATTTGTTCAAGGTCTCATGGTTACAAAATAGGAACTCTTCTACCCTAAAGATAAACTAATTTTTACTCTTTCAATGTTTGAAATGCCATTTAGTCTACCTAAGTGGCACAATACCCAAAGTCCGTAAGAAGCCAAAGTGCGTCCCCCCCTCAATGTCTTGTTGCCCATCCTTTCCTCCTCTGTTCCCCTCTGCTGAATAATTGCAGGTAAACTAAGGTGGTGAAAAGAGGCAAGAGGCAAGATTCAGGAGCTAAACCGCCTCCACTCAAATACAGGCTAGACCACTTATGCTCTGACCTTGGGTGAGTAATGTAACTTGGTTGTGACATAGTTTATTCATCTGTGAACTGGAAATGATAAAATTGTACATAAAGCATAAGACTGTTTTGAATACTACATAAGTTAATATCCGGTAAGCACTTTCAATGGTGTCTTGTACATGGTAAACACTATACATCTATTTGCTATCATTATTGTTTTTTCATTGTAAGAAGATGACACAAATATCAGAAGAGGGTAAAGTAATAGTTAATTCATTCCTTCTAATGGCCACCATTCAAAAATCCAGCCATTCCATACAGATGTTTCAAAAGAGAAAGAGAAATTTTGCCACAAATTCTAGGGAGGGGGTGAATTATTGGTAAAGAATAATTAAAAACAAAATTGAATATTTTAAGATTTTTTTATAAATGCCATCACTTTTCTAATATTAGCTCTAATATTAAATAGTTGGTTTGATATTGCACTCATACACCAACCTAAAAATATAATTTCCATCTTTCTCCTTATATTACAATAAACATCCATTTCTTTCTCCTCATTTCTATGAAAACTCATGTTATAGGAACATGCCTTTCTTACTGAGAATTCAAGAAAGGGAAGAGGAGGTGTTGGGGGAAAGGAGGCTGGTGAGCGGTAATAAATGAGAGGGAACCGAAAGCAAATTTCACCGTCTGACTTCTGTTTCTGCTGCTCTTGTGGCTTCTCACCTGAGCTTCATCTCTGGAGGACATATGCTGTTCCTTGAAATTTCATGGAATGACTGCTCAAAATAATTCCTCTGAAGTCTGAACATACATTTCAGAGAGAGAAAAGTAGACCATATCCAATTTGCTATTTTGTGTTTCAACTGGTTAAGCCAAATTATGTTAAAAAAGAAAAAATATTTAAATACAATGTAAAATTAGAAGGATGATAACATTTATTAAGCATATGTTCCTCATCTCTATGATAAGTATTTTCAATGTTATATTATTTAATCCACATAACTACACTACAAAGCAAATATTAGCTTCATGTTACAGATGATGGAACTGAATTCAAGTCAAGTAACTTGCCCATGACCACAGAGCTAATAAGTGCAGACCTCTGTGGAATTTAAATGTGGGTCTAATTTTATTTGAAGAATGAAGGGAGAAATTAATTTACAAATTGAGCTCTTTCTCTCACAGTTGAGAAGAATCTAAAAAGTACAGAGTAGTTATTACCGAAGTCCCTAAACAAACAAAAAAAAAGTACAGATAAATAATTAGACTGAAAAAATAAGTAAATTCATACTATCTATCATAAAAGAACAAATTTTCTTTTATATACTTTCAGCTATTTAATATAAAAAGACACAAAAACTTTTGTCAAATTTACTTTGAATGTAGTTATATGTATATTATATGCTTTTTCCTCTACATATTGAGGAATTGCTTGAAGACTTGCAACATGACTTTGTGGGATATACTGTTGCTGCTCATGAAATACATTACTGTTATTTTCACTCGAGATGTAAATACCATTCCCGATTATTTTAATTGTTTGCCTTTCCTTGTGCTCCAAAAGCTGTCATGAAGCCAGAGCATGTATTGGTTTCGAGATTTGAAAAGTTAATGGGATAAATTGATAAGAGGGCTAGGAAGAGAGGGACTTGAAAAGAAATTAATGTATTTTTATTTTTTTAAGTTTCAGAATATAATATGTAGTTTATTCATTGCCTTACTTTATATTAAAAGGCACAATGGAGAATAATGAAGCCAAACTTTTTCTCCATTGACCAGAGAATTACACACATTGTTTCAGTCACAAGAGAGAAAGAAGAGAGTTTTTGTTTTGGTTTGCTTTGCTTGGCCTTTTAACGAGAAGTTTTTCTCAGTCTCACTTGCTGTATGTTTTGGGGGGAAAATCAACCAATCTGTAATGTCTACATCCCGTGGGTAACCCTTTTGTTGTTAGATTTGGACTCTAATGCAATAGGATGCATCGAACACATTTATTATTTATTTTACATAAGTTATTTAGAGCTAAGAATCAGAAGGCATCATACTATATTCATTCAACTCAGAAAACATTGACTGAGCTCCATGGAGTACACATTAATGAGCGCAGTGATTACTGAAACACTATCCCTGACTTCTAGCAGCTCACAGCCTAGCTCTTATGATTCTAATACAGGACAGCATGTGGTAAATTCTGTAACAGACGCTCAGACATAGTGTTACGTGGGAGCTGCCACTGGAGCATTCTACATGTCTCATCCAGGTCCTGATCCTGCGGACTTGACTTATGACTGTCAACTAATCATAATACAGAAAGATTGCTTCTGCCAAAACCAGTTCTGTTTGTTTTCAACACTCTTGGCCGGTAGCCGTTCATGGGCACCAACATGCCAAGCTCTGGCCTCCACTTCCATAACTTCCTCTCATGTGCCTGCGAAACACCACAGCCAGTGGACATTCAGGGGTTTTTTGTTTTTTGTTTTTTGTTTCTAGCAGTACTAGCAGAAGAGACTCTGCTGTACTGTACTCTTGAAATAATTATAATACTCAGCCTGCTGTCTGAGAATGCTGTCCTTTACAAATGAGTCCATACAATCAGGAGAGATACCCACGAAGTGGGCATCTTTAGAGGACATCACCACCGCCGACCAGGTATTAGGTTTCTCGAATCAGCCCAGACAATCAATGTGATTTCTACCGTCCTCTCACCTCCTCCAAGTTTTCCTGCCCAGCTTCTATCCTGCTTCCTCCTTACCTCTGAGCATGCAGAAGCACTATTGAGGGATAAATTGTAGGTCAGGACTTTCCCCAAAATAAGCCTAAATAAGAAATCTATATTAGTGCCCCCCAGGCCTAATTTCCACAGATAACTTGTTAAGTAACAATTAACTAATCTAATAAAGTAATCTGTGAGAGGTGATAATGAAACCATTTAGCCCTCCCTCCTACCCTCAACCAACTACCTTCTCTTCCTAACAGTGGGAACACATGCTAAAAGCCATTCTACCTATTATCTAACCAACCCCCCCAAAAAAATGAATTATGGATCATCAAACTGAGTTAAAAGGGGAAATCATGTTGCTATAGTAATTATTTAGGACATATTTGAGGGAACATGGAGTTTCACAATTTCTTCACATTATATTAGGTAAAAGAATGCTCAAATAACATGTATGTAAAACATATAACAATATGGAGCAAATACTAACCAGAGAAAAGATCATGGTAAGTCAAGGGCTCTATCTTTTGTCCTGGCTAAAAGACTTTTCTTAGGAAATCCAATATTGCTCTATATATCCTCAAAGGATTTAAACTTGATCCTTCCCTTAGAACAACTCGGCAGAACATTGCCGCTTCCTCTGGCTAAAAAACAACTGCTGAGTTCTGTTCCTGTGGGAGGAGAAAAGTATACTTTGCCAATATAATTTTCAAGTCACATATTACAAAGAAACTCTAAAGAGAAATAATTTTCAAAAGGGGCACTGAAAAAAAGATCCTCTTTTCATGTGATTATTTATAACAGGCAGATGTCTCATTGTAAAAAAGCTAAAGGAATTATTATGCAGTAATTGGAAATTTTTCCCTGTTCTAATATTTTTTAAAAATTTATATCAATTCATCATTTTTCCTCTTAAGCAAGAATTTTGACTGAGAATTAAAATATACAAACTGTGCTGGATTCTGCTGGAACAAGCTCCATAAATATTTGATTGTGCATGCAAATATAGGTACTGGTTTTATTTTTGTAAAAAATACTTTGTGTACAGAAAAAAAAGAATCAGTAAAACCAAGAACTCTTTTGTTTTGCTGTCTTAAAAAAGACCCCAGGCTACTGGAAAACAAAATATCAAAAAGGCCTTGTTCTACTGAAAAAATAATAATAAGGAGAGCAATCTCATAAACTTTAGGAAGGCAATGTCAGGAAGCAGAAGAAATGTCTCCTTAATGCTGTTAGAATCGGAGGCCTGAAAGGAGCCTGGGTGGTTTATTTAACTTACTGCTAATCCCACATCTAAATCATCTTACAAAGAAGAGGCCCTGCTGTTTGTTCACCTCCCAAACAGAGAAAGATTTCACAACATTTCAAACAATTTAAAAACATTCAAGAAACTTTTGGAGGACATTTGCTTTCTGTGTTATGTACGTCTTCTCTCTAGTCTGTAAATATTGGGTTGGCCAAAAAGTCCATTACGTTTTTTCCGCAAAATAAAAGACACATTTTTCATTTTCACCAATAACTGTATTGATTTGGATATTTTGAGTATGTCAGCTATTTTCTGCTATTGGCTTCCAGTGGGTAGAGGCCAGGGGGGTGCTGCTAAACATCTTCCAAAGCATAAGACAACCCCAGCATAGAATTATTTGGCCAAAATGTCAACAGTACCAAGACACTTCGCAAACCACTTTTGACACGTTTCATTGGTCACAGAACCTTTCCCATACACTGCTCAAATCGTTTTTTTTTTTTGCATTTCAGTTGCTTTTTTCCCTTTTTTGAAATAATAAAGCATAATACACCAAAAATGTTGTGTATTTTCTTCCATCTTCACTATTAACATGGCTACACAAAAATTCACCAATTTTGATCAGTTTTTCTTTAATGCACCCTGATACAATCTAATTGTAAGCTGCCACAATACAATCTAACAGAACTGTTTCAAACGAAATTAAAGATAACTAAGCACTACTAGGTCCATCGTATGGCAAAAACTGAACAAAGTTTTGGGCCAGCCCAATATATTTATATCCTAGTGGAATGCAAGAATATCACGTCCCTATCTGATTTCAGCGACTGTGGCCTTTTCTAAATTGCAATTCCCAGAGCTAAATAAACTCAGTCCCACTGATCTGTCTTTGGGTATGCCAGGTAGTTCATTTCATACAATCTCTTAAGCATCTGAGTGACTCATTTCTGGACCCTGTAGAATTGTTACAACTGCACTTAAATGGGGGTCCCAGACATTATCGAGATAATAAGTATAAGCATTTTTGTGTCATCTTTAAATAACTAGTAATTACCTTCATGGTGATCTTAATTTTAATACTTTGGGTAGAAATTTAATTTAAAAATCGAGGCTCTAAGTTAATCTGACTCTCAAACCAAAGTCCATAGTAAGTGCTATGGCTTTTGATTGATTTCATGATAGCATGATATATACATTTAAAACTTCATCATGCTTTCTGCCATAATGCAGTAACTGGTACTTGATTAGCCCTCTCATTGTAAAAACCAAGAATACTAGACTATATATGTGAAGCAATTGCTTTCATATAGTGAATTTTTTAAATTTCACGTGTATGGCATATATTAGACAGTAGACAGCATAGGATTATTATTTTGAGACGAGACGTTCAACTGCTTGGACATCTTGCGTGGAAGCACATCCTGGAATGCTGCACAGGAGCACAGAAAGGGGGACACCGTCGGACTGTCAAGGTGTCACTGGGTTGAGGAGATAGAGAGCAGAGTTCTGAGAAATGAAAACTCGTGTTAGCTAGAATTTGGAGAACAGAGTACCTCTGGGGGTACCAAAGGAGCAACCCTCACTGATCACCTGGAACATTCAGGAGAGACCCTACAAAGGTCACCCCTTAGGAGTCAGGCTAATCTAGTCCAAGCAGAAAGGTAACACAGGATGTACCCTAACAAATTTCAGAAAGAAAAAAAATTACCAGACTAATTAAGCAGTTTAAGAAATTAACGACTGCCTTAAACACCTGTTCAGGATGGACACAGTCTAAACACTCAGCACAAGGCAAGTGAGAGAGAAAAGGTGAGCCAAAACGAGGAGGAAAATCAGTCAACAGAAACAAGATACAGAAACGACAAAGATGATAGAAAAGAGAAGCATTTTTATTTTTTATTTTTTTATTTTTTATGTTGTTGTTCAATTACAGTTGTCCCCATTTTCACCCCATTATTCTCCCCTGTGCTACCCACCCCCCATCTCCCACATTCAATCCCCTCCATTGTCTTAGTCCATGGGTCCTTTATCCATGTTCCTGAACAACTCTTCTTCTTTCCCCCACTATCCCCTCCTCCTGCCCCTCTGGTCACTGTCACTTTGTTCTTTATTTCCACGTCTCTGGGTCTATTTTGCTTGCTTGGTTGTTTTGTTGATTAGGTTGCACTTATAAGTGAGACCATATGGTATTTGCCTTTCACCACCTGGCCTATTTCACTTAGCATAATGCTGTCTAGATCCCTCCACGCTCTTGTGAAGGGTAAGAGTTCCTTCTTTCTTTCTGCTGCGCAGTATTCCATTGTGTAAATGTACCATAGTTTTTTGTTCCACTCATTTACTGATAGGCACTTAGGCTGTTTCCAACACTCGGCTATTGTAAATTACACTGTTTGAATATTGGGGTGCATAGGTTCTTTTGAATTGGTGTTTCAGGATTCTTAGGGTATACTCCCAGCAGAGGAATTGCCAGATCAAAAGGCAGTTCCATTTTTAGTTTTCTGAGGAAATTCCATACTGTTTTCCATAGTGGCAGCACCAGTCTGCTTTCCCATTATTTTTATAAACTGATTTAAAAATGTGCCTGGCTTATTTCATACAGCATAACGCCCTCCTGGTTCATCCTGGTTGTTTCAAATAGCATTCTTTGCTTCTGTTTTATGGCTGAATAGTATTCCATTGCATGTGTGTGTGTATCCTGTTTTCTTTATCCTTTCAACCATCAGTGGACATTTATCGGGGCTATTGTGCATAATGCTGCAGTAAACACGAAACTGCAGATAGCACTTCAGGATACTGATTTCATTTTCTTTACATGTGTTGCTGGATCATATGGTAGTTCTATTTTATTTTTGAGGAACCTCCATACTATTTTCTATAATAGTTGTATCAGTTTACATTCCTCCCAACAGTGCACAAGGGTTTCCTTTACTCCATATCCTCACCAATATTTGATATTTCTTGCCTTTTTGTTTTTTAATTACTTTATTGTTGTTCAATTACAGTTGTCTGCATTTTCTCCCCGCCCCATCCAAATCTCTTGTCTTTTTGACAATAGTCATCCTGATAGGTGTGAAGTGATATCTCACTGTGATTTTGATTTCTTTTATGATTAGTGATGTTCAAAACTTTTCCATATACCTGTTGGCCATTTACAGGTCTTCTTTAGAAAAATGTCTATTCAGGTCCTTTGCCCATTTTTTCTTTTTTGCTATTGAGTTGTATAAGTTTTTTATGTATTTTGAATATTAAATTCCTTATCGAGTATGTAGTTTGCAAATATTTTCTCTCATTTGGTAGAGTGCCTTTTTTATGGTTTTCTTTGCTTTGCAGAAGATTTTTTAGTTTGATGCAGTTTTACTTGTTTATTTTTGCTTTTGTCACCTGTGCCTGAGACTAAGAAATTATTCTAGATTACTAAAGAGAAATGGTGTTCAATCTAATCACATAGATGTTTAAGAGCAGAAAACCTGTCTTAGCTATGGAAAGAGAATAATGTAACTATGGATAAATAAATAGTTAGAGAAATGCGATGTTGCTGGTTCTAAGTACAGAGGAAGGTGGGCATGAGCCAAGGAGCAAGGGCAGCCTCTAGGGGCTGGAAAAAAAAACAAGGAAACATTACTCCCTAGAGTTTCCAGAAAGGAGCAACATCCTGCTGACACCCTGATTTGGGCCCAGTGAGATGCATCTTGGACTTCTGACCTACAGAACTGTAAGATAATTAATTTGTGTTGTTTAAAGTCACAAGATTTACAGCAAATTATTACAACAGCTACAGAAAATGACTACAGATCTTGTAACTCCAATATTAATCAATAATGCTTAATGATATACTATTTTACTGTGACCTACTAATCCTTATTTTAAACACAATCATAACAAGTCTGATTAGTTCCTTAGCAGACCAGGGTAAATTTTTCATCATCCAAGTGAATTTGCCAGATGATGTGTTAGGTGTCCAATTTATGTAAGAAAGACAACAAGGAATTCCAATCACAGAATCTGTACACAAGGAATAAGCTTTTGCTTTATATGAAAATACTGGCCAACAAAAATATGTTTACATGTTTTATTCAAGTATAATATTTATTGTAAGTATATAACATTTTTATGTATTTATCAACTTTTCAGTTAAAGATCAACTTTCTCTCCCAATCATATTGAAAAAGGGTTTCCATTAAACTAGAAACACTAAGAAGTTTCAAGATCCAAAAGTGGGTGGAAAGGGTTAGAGAGAAATCTCAACATGCTCAAAATAATGAACAGGCTCAAAGCATAGAAACATGGCCATGGATCTGAGGGGCCCCTGGGTTTATTACTGTATTTCTATCTGATGCAATCAATAACTGATTTTGATAATGACAAGGCTGAGTTGCCAAAGAAATTGAACTAAGGTTTCCCCATGTAGTAAAAAAACAGAAACATGAGAAACACATATTTAAGAGATTTTCATTAACACTGCCAAAATAAATGTTGATGCTTCAAAGAGTATTTGATTATTGAAAAATTCTCTTAAGAATTCTGAAAACAAAAAATGACTAGAAAATATTTTCATCAGCTATTGACAATACAACCTCAGTGCCAAAGTGAGACTTCTGCCTTCACATTTGCAATCGTAAGATGTTTGGTAACAATTTCTGAGCTTACCATAATATTTAAAGTTTTATGATACTATTTTTCCATGGATGCCCCCAAAATTCCGTCTTTATTTCCACAAAATAATATTCATATACTTAAGGTAACATATTTCTCAAAGTCAACTATACAGATAATGTTTTCACATATATGGCAGGTTAGATTAAAATGTTATATTTTACACAAAGGGAAAATTTAGGTAAACATTTATTAAGGGGTTTTTACATACATTAATAATTATAAGGAAGGGCTTTTTTCTTTTCAATTTGAATAGAATTCATTGAAAACTCTCTGGAGTAGCAACTCTATTGAAGTCATTTGTTATTCTGCGTTTTAATGCCAAGTTTCTTTCTGTAAAACAATGGTTTTGTCATTTGTTACCCTTATGCCATCCTTTACTGAATCAAGACTGACAGAGAGACACAAGAGAGCAGACTTTCCATCAGAGACAACAACAGCAAAAAGGATTTTGAGAAATGAGATTTGCAGCCTTTTTTAAAAAAGGAAAAAGAAGCCCATGATAAAGGGTTACAAATTAATTTTGTCAGCTCCTAGTAATTTCTAAGAGTCAAGTACTGATCATACCCCTTTCAGGTTCTCTGAATATATTATAGGAAAGGAGAATAAAATAATAATCATAATTTGTTTTTCAAAGAACAACCCAACTAGAAAACTCGGGCAAGGATTATTACTTTATTCATACGGCAAAATAAGAGAGGGAAGGAGGGGGTTGGGGGAGAGAGAGAGGGAGAGGGAGAGAACCTTGTCACTGTTGAGAATCTAACCTCCTGACACAGACCTTAAGCATCCACGAACCCGTTCACTTGTGTTGCTGATATTAGAACCCATCTCTGGGAATCAGTTCATGAGTTATTGCATCATCAGTAATATTCTTCTGACACAGAAAACCACCCAAAACATTGTGAAAGAACAGATGCAAATTAAACCATAAGGTCAAGCAACACAGTGTAAAGAACATTCGGTTTGGAATTGAACAGACCAGGGCTTGAATTCTAATCACAATCAGTATCAGTAGTTA
>PVKM010017510.1:0-25885 GCA_004027735.1 Carollia perspicillata
TAACTATATTAAAACAGTTGTTTCTCTTTATCATGAATTTTTGGTTATTGTGAGTAAATCTTTAAAAAAGTAGGAACAGTATTGTCCAAAGTAAACAAAACCTGGTATTTAGTGAGAAACATAATCTAGGAAACAAAATTAATCAAATGTAATTCAATCTTTGTTATGTTCTTTAAAGAAATAACAAAGAGAGGTGTGTATTCCTACAACAAGAAAATACTAAACATCTCTCCTGATTAGGACTTATTTTAACTTCTTTCACACTGGAGGCAGCAGCTATCTAAAATTGACTGCTTATCCTCTAAATTCTAAACAAATAATAACAAATATATATCAAATACTATGTGCCATGCATTGTTTTATTCTAATAGTTTTACATATATGAATTGTTTAACCCTAACAATTTTATGCAATAATTATTTTTATAATTTTTAAAGATAAGCATTTATTTAGTATATATTTTATTATTTTGGATAAAAACAAAATAGGAGAAAAAGTTCATGGTTTCAAAGACCTTAACTCTTTGGCAGGAAATTTTATAAAAGGCATGCATAGATCTGCATTTATTCTCTCACCACCCTAATTTACAACCAAATGTTGAATTCTGTGGTACAGACTGAAAGGAATATGCTTGTTTGGCCTAAGCTATCCAGATGAATATCTCTATAATTGGAACAGTGCCAGCCACGAAATCCCTTAAGGCAACAGATCATAAATTCAAATCAGGTAGGGGAAAATAAACCCGAGGCTGGCAAACAGGTTACTGTTCAGTTTATGTCATAAACTTTTCAATTTAACTTAATTTCCTAAGGACCCGAGATGCAAATTTCCAGTACTTGCACTCTTTGAAATTACTGAGACACAAAATTGGCTTTCGTTAGAACAGAGTACTGAGACTCAAGCAACCAAGGCAACACCAAATAGAATTTGAAGAAATTCTATAGTTTTGAAACTATAGTTTAGAAACACCAAATAGTTTTGAAGAAATATGAATAATACTGTATTATCTTAAATATTTAAAATAATTCCATAGTTTATAAAGACCTACGTGAAATGAAGACAGATTAGACTTTTAAGGATGATCTTAAAATCATTCTAGTTTAGAAATTAATTATAAAAATATATGACCAGTACATTGGGTAAGTCATATTATAAATATTTGAATACTATCGGTATAAGTACCATAATATCTCATAATATCTAAAACAGTAACATTTATGAAAAGGGAAAATAAAATTACTAATATGATATAATTAATTACTGCTTTCAATTAACCATATTCCAAACAACACATTTAATTGAATCAAAATAACTCATATAATGGATTTTCTTTTTGATTTATTAGAACACATGATTGTCATCTTTATGGTTTTAAACGTAAAGCTTAAAGGCTCTAATTTAAACATAATAAAATCAAGTTGAAGGAAACTTTGAATTATGAATGAGTAATATATATATTATGACAGGATTATAGCCTACTATGTTTATGAATGTGTTTTATATTTGAAAATACTCTAACAATGCTTAGATTTCATTGCTTAATCAATACATTTTATCATATAGATGATTATATTGTTTTATTATGACTGTAGTGAGTTTTGTTTATAAGAAATTATATTTAATATTTTGATATATAATAGTTCTTAAATATTGTAAAATCGGTATTATTTTATTGCATAAATATATATATTAGAAACATGAATATATTATTAGAAAAGTGAATTTATGATGGTTTTTTGGTACAGTAAGGAATATATATTTGGTCTTTGTCTTTAGTTCTGACAGGGAGGTTCCAAACACTGGAATTTCCTGAGTAATAAGGGTGATAGGAACGTCTTTTGTTATTCATAACAAACCCTTTTCAACCATACTTGTGTGTACTTTAATATGATGACATTTAGACTCTTAGGAAGGCCCTAGATAGCTTCAGAATAGGTGCTGGTTCCTGAAAAGACTAAGGCATGATTAGAGGGTTAGAACTTTTAGACCCATCCCACCCTTTGTGGAAGGAAGAGGGCTCGCTCTGGTGATTGAGTTAATCATTAAATGGCAATGGTTTAATCAATCATGTGTATATGACAAAATCCCCACAAAAAGCCCTAAATGATGGCGTTTGGAGAGCTGCTGGGTTGGTGAGTGCATTGAGGTGCTGATGATGTAGTGGCCAGAGAGGACAGGAAAGCTCCATGCTTTTCCTCTCTACCTTATCCTATGCATCTCTTCCATTAGGCTGTACCTGACTTACACGGTTTAGATAAACTAGTAACAGTAAGTAAGGCACTTTCTTCTTTTTAAACATTGTATTTATTTTTAAGGAGAGAGAAAGGGAGGGAGAAAGAGAGAGAAACATGAAATTTATCAGTTGCTTCTTTTTTGCACCCCAGCCAGGGATTGAACCTGGCAACCATGAGCCCTAACCAGGAATCAAACCAGCAACCTTTCACTTTATGGGATGACACTCAACTAACTGAGCCACACTGGTCAGGGCAGTAAAGAACTTTCTTGAACTCTGTGGGTCATTCTAAAAAATTATCAAAAGACTTTATAGCAGTCAGTGAGGACCCTGGGACTTGGAACTGGCATCTGAAGTACAAGAGCAGATTTGAGAGAATGAGCCCTCAGTCAGCCTCTGGGGTCTGCATGGACACCAGGTAGCGTCAGCATTCACATGAATTGTAGAACATGCAGTTTGTGTCTGGAGACCTGAGGAACTTGTTGGTGTGAGGAAAACCCACATATCTGGTGTTAAAAATGTGAATAAAAACAGTTCATCACCTCTTACACTCCATTTATGTAAATATTGTACTTTTATCAAGAATTATAATAGATGGGGAAAGCTGTTCTTGCTATTAAAGATATTCCAAAATAAAAAAGGTTCTTGGGTCAAGAGATTATCATAAAATCACATTTGAAAAAGGTGTTCCAAAAGACCTACAATCTGTCCAAAAAAACACTTCATCTGACTTACTAGAACAAACATTTAGTTGTCTTGCCTTACACACTAGAAAAGTCAACTTATGTAAACCCATTTTAGCGTGCTCACTGAAGTACAGACACATGACTAGGAAATTGTTAAAATTATTATCTGTCCTCTTCAACAATATAAATTGTTTTATATCTATGTCAACGTATGACAGTAAATTTCTAGGTCCAAGATGGTTGTTTATAAATCGCTTGAGAAAGGCAATATTTTATAAATATTAATTGGTCACTGTATGAATTATGGAAAAGTTAAAAATAAAAAAAACTTTATCCATTTTAACATTTTCTGAAGAAGAGCATTAATCTCATTTAGCTTAACGTGGTTTTATTATAATTTGAGAAGTGACATTTCCATGTGATCAAATTTGTTTTAAAAAATAAACCTAGGTAAATGGTTTTGATATCATTTGATTATAATGATAAAAGTTTTATGAAAGTAAAATATAAACAATAAAACCAAAGAAAGTAAACACTTATTTAAAACCTCAAAAAAGATTTATTGAGTTTGTAATTAAATCAGGGTTTCAAGTAAAAAATGACACTTTTAATAAATTGTATGGAAAGTTGGTTATACATTTGAGAAAAAGATAGTTAATTCCCTCCCACATGCCATGTGCAAAAATTATAAAGATGCATGTGATAATTAAAGGGATAAGTATAGCATTCTTAACTATGAAAGTATTAGTCAAAAGCAAATGTGAATATATTGAAAATTTGGGGGTGAAAAGTGCTTTCTTAAGTAAGATACAACATCAGCGTTCCTGAAGAAAAAGACTGATAGGCATAACCAGTAACTTACAGTTTATATTCATCAACAATGGTGTAAACAATGTTAAAAGACAAATGGCAAGCTAGAATAACTAGTTACAATGGCTATTATTAACAAAAGTAAATATACATGATAGAAGAATCCCTTATAATATTATACAGTAAAGAGTATGAGTAACCCAGTATGAAAATGTGTAAAGGTGATATGAATGTGCAATTCTAAGAAGAAAGATCATAAATTTCAATAAGAATATAAAATAGTCCATAATCTCACACATATTCAGCAATAAAAACAACACAAATTTAGCATCCCACCATTTAAATATAGGAACATTTGTAGAAAAAATAATACTGTTCATTTGGCAAAAGCTGGGGTTGGGATTTCAACATGCCACTCTCCTAGCAGAACAGAATACAAAATAAGATGTAAGAAAGTGCGTATCCCTTTGCCTTAGCAATTCTAAATATGCACAGGGATGTTTACTGCATCGTTGTAATAAGGGAAAAAAATCTAAAACTTTAATGAGGAAAATGGTTTAAAAAGTTATAATCCTCGCATACTATAGAATCTCAGATGCTTTAAAGATGACTAATTAGACCTTCCTGTTGACAGAGAAAGATGTGTAAGATCTGTTTTTAACTGAAAAAACAAGTCTCAAACCACCTACATGGCATGGCCCTGCTAGCTTAAAATAGGAAACATGCATATATGTATACAAGTGTCCTTCATGCAGTAAAAAGGACTGACGATACACCACCTATCCATATATGTAAATGTGGGGGCAGATGGAAAATGTTGGCAAAACAGGACATTCACATGTTAATGTTATTCTTTATTTGCTAACTAAAAATGCATGTTATTTATAAGAGAAAAGTGGGAAGCACCTGTCCTCAAAAATATTTTACGTTCTCTTATTTTTTAATTGGAGATTTTAATATCCCATTAATATATTCATCCAGTGTACTTTTTTTGTCTTCAATTGTACAGCAGGTGCTCTGCTAACATTTCACAAAACCTTCATATTCACCTGTTTTGAATATATGCTTTGGCATCCAATTTCCTGAAAAAGATAGCTCAATTTGTGTGAGTGACTCTGGGGAGATCTAGGTGAGTATAAATTAAATAACTTCACTGTTCCATTTGCTGCATTATTACGACACGTTTCGAACAATCCAGGTGTAGAAGTGTGGTGCTGTTTTGGAATTCACTGGCTTTGCGCATTTGTAATTTGTTTAATGTTTTCCCCCAACAAATATCATGAGGGAAACATGCTTCTCTATCAAATGTTTTCATTTTCTTCCAGTTTATTTGTCATAATGCTTTATTATGAACATGTTTCTTAGCTGGAGCAACATTGTTGACATTTCCTTGCTAATAGGCCAATTTGTACCAGGCATTTGTGTGAGTGGAATAGCAGAAGGACCAGCAAATAAGATCTAGTGATAGTTGATATCAAGACTGCAAAAATGAACTGAAGCTGGAAAAAACTATTCATGCTAAATAAATATTTCTTTCTGTTAGTCTGTAGCGCCACCCAGTGTTTTAGAATTCTCCATAGAGCACTCTACAAAGTAGGCAATTGTGCCAAGGTGGAAAGGGACTCAAAAGACAGTGTGTTAGCGGCACATGAATATGTTCACTTTGAAATTTGTTTAGAAATTTTGCATATGATAGCTTTTTAGAAAACTTTACATTGAAATAAAATGACAATGAAAACAAATTGGAATGGTCGCTGCAGTCTCCATTTACTGGGGATTCTCTTTTCTTGGGAGCTTTGTTGCTTGGGGAAAAAAAAAGTCCAGGAAAATTATTGCAGTTTTATTAATTCACTCTGTATTTCAAGGTACTTTATGACGTTCCAAAGATATAATTCCAGAGACCATTATAGATTCAGGAATACTTTATGTTTCTACAAGTATAAAATGATTATCTTTCTTTTGAATTAAATGATAGATGAAGATGAAAATGGATTTATAGAAAGAAGCAGTGGAATTTTTAGTTTTCCAAAGTGACTTTTATCATAGGGCTTCAATGATGTAGAAAAATGCTATTTAGCAATTAAGCGATACAATTAGAGTATAAATAATCATATTAAGGAAGATCTAGAAATAAAAAATGATACAAAAATGTTGCTTCATTGCTTATTTGCTGGAGTGGTAAAAAAAATGTGAAATGCTTTCTCTCTAAGTCCTCAAAAATTATGTAGATTTGATAAAAGTAACTCAGTCTAAGCTCAGTTACACTCTATACCTCTCATTTTATTTTGTTTCTTGAGTGTTCTTTAAGATCCTACTCCGTCTTACCTTACCGCCTTTCTACATGTTGTCTCCAGTGGTGTCTGAAAATGCACACCTCTTGATTCAGGGATTCTCTGTTTGCATGGCTTATAATCACATCAAACTTAGAATTGTTATAACTCAGTCAATAACTCAGTGAATTTTCCTCACTAAAATGTTTTTCCCAGGTTCTGTCCCTGGTACTAGCATTGTTTTATTTTCCTGTGTTTGAAATACTTTACTCAACACTTAACAAGTGTAACCTGTTATTTTTGTTCTTGCTGTTGTTTCCCTTACAGTTACCATGATCATTACGCTTTACTCCAGTTTTCTGTATTCTCAGTCCTTTCTCATAATGTGACTCCTTTCTGCTGTGTTGCTTGGTTTATTCTTTTCATTCCAATGTCATTATTAGGATTTAGGTCCTGACTTCACATTGTCATTACAATTTTCTCCTACCTAATTTTTCTGTTGCTCATGTCTTCTTCTTTTAGTCTGACTTGCACAGAAAAAAATTGATGTATCATTAAAGTGTATTTTGTTTTTATTCATTTTATAGTTCTTTATGTAGTGAACTTTACATGTTTCTGTAACTGACTTTGAATTTTTTAAAAATGAACATTCTTACTGTCTTTATACATTCCCTGGCTGAAGATTCCTTACATTATATAGATATCTGAAAAAAATAGATGTTGCCCAATATTTAGATCAAGGCATTGATGACCATACTGAAGGATGGGGGATGCATAATTATGAGGAACATAAACAATAGTATGCCCTCAGGGAATTTCTGGTCAAGATGGCTTTGTAAATTCATAACTTAACCTTCCTCTTTTCTTCCAAACATGGAAACATTAAAATGAAAGTATATTTATCATGAGTTGTTGACTATCTCATGTGTGAGCAGGTGTTAAGGACACTAAGTGAGCAGAGGCGTCATCTCATTTTAACACCCGAGAGGCAAAGCTATTGAATAGCAAATCACTGGAGGGAGGACAAGAACCAGGCACTGGCATGGAAATGAGGGCTGGAGTGACTCCCTATCAATGCAAAAGGGAGATTAAAAAAGTTTTGATTATTTCTAGGAGCTATGGCTTTTATAGAGCTACTCATCCTGAAAGAAGGAGGCAGTGAAGAAATTACTCCAGATGTCTAGACTAGCCGTTAGCATAGTGAGTATATCTAGAATAGCCCTGGGTCACCACAGAATGGGGTCTGGGAATCCAGGTGGAGGGCAATGCAAAACAATTGGACAAAGATGAAGGGGAGAGGGAGGGAAGGAGAGAGCAGGGGAGACAGGCAGGGGAGGAATAAAGAGAGGGAGAGAGAGAGATTTCCCACCTGAAAGTTTTGTAAACACTCCAAAGATGTGAGGAAAGCTAACACTGAAAAAGTTAACCAGTAAAATCAACAATTAAGAAGTAACAGCAAGCAAATTAAATGCAAACAGAGCAGTTTAAAAAAATTAAAGTATGTTAAAGATGTTAAAAGAGGAAGTGGAAAATAGTATACCAATGCACAGTAAAAAACATGAAACAAAGATAGACTCATACAAGAACTTATGAACTTTAAAATCAAATTGCAGATCTTGGGTATTAAAATAGAGTAACTGACATAAAAAGAAAACATACAGTGCTGTAATCTTCAGACTGAACACAAAATGAAATATGTTGTATGGGAAGATATACTATGAAATTTACCTATAATGAACATGGAATGATAAATTAAAAATAAGAAAGAAATGGAGAGTTATAGAGAATATACTTATGATTCAACCATAGCTAATATGAGAGACAGTAGCCGAAGACCTACCTACAGTGAAAATGCCCGAGGATTCTTCTGAACTGAAACATCATCTTAGTCTTCAGGTTGAAAGCACACATAGGCTGTGAGAGAGGATAAAGGCAATGGATCCACCCCTGGCCCAGTGTCGTGATATTGCAGAGCAGAGTGAAGAAAAGAAGCTTTAAAGCTATCAGAGAGAGAAAATAAAAGTTGACTGGGAAGGAACGACAGATATTCTGAAAACAAACTTCTCCTCCACAAAAACTGATGCCGATGAAACGTTGTATTCAAAGCACTGAGGAGAAACGTGCGCAGAATGCATACAAGCACACGAATGACGATTTTGGGGTGAGTGTCAACTGTTAGACTTAATAATTTATTTGGTTTTCCTTAAATCAAGTACAAAATAGAAAAAAACTATGAAAAATCAATCTCTGTATATAGTAATATAGTATTTAGAAAATACCAAACAGTTCTAAAACTCCAATTATCCAGCTGTTTTATCTAGATGCCATTTACAGTTTAGAAATTTCTATAACTTTAAATGGCACATTTAGAACCAGTATTGTAACTTATTTTCTGCAATTAAAGAAATTAATGGAGTTATCTATTCAAATTGTAGTTACACTGGCAAATCAGGCATTAAGTTCTAGTTTTTGTGCTTCATAACAACATCACTTCAAACTTTATGGCTTAAAATAACAGTTTTATTAATTTTACTTCGCTCACAATTTAAGGCACAGGATTTGGAAGGTGAGTGGCTGTATGATTTGTACTTGACTGGAGTATCTGTCAGCTGGGGCTACTAAAGCCGAAGGTCCACTTTCACGATAGCCTTTCGCTTACTTGTCAGGTGCCTTGGACACCTCGGTTTTGATTTGTCTCTGTCCACACAGTTTCATCCTCCAGGGCCTTTATACATGTTTTGGACTTTTTGTAGCTTACAGAAACTGGTTGACACTTTCAACTTCCTGTTGGGACAACTGCTCTGGATCTATCAGTTTATTAGAAACAATATCTACTTTCCACACTATCATGGGCACCAGTGTCACTGAACCTGAGTGACTAGTACAAAACAATCTGAATTCAATTTCCCACTGTCTTTCTAGGCTTCCTGGTGGTCTCTGAGACCGTCCCCCACTCCTCTCCACTGCCCTGTGGCAGCATCCTGCTTCCAGTGAGCGAGGTCCATGTGAACAATTAATAACAAACTGCCCTGAAATGTAATCATGTAAAATTCATTTTATTTTGCCCAAATTTCTATGTCATAGATTGTGGAAGAGTTTCATCTAGGTTGTTTATTTCTGATTTATGCAGTGTTGGCTGAAATGGTTGGGGATTAAGGTTTCATTTTCAAAGATGAGGTTTTTTTTAAAAGATTTTATTTATTTATTTTTAGAGAGGAGAAGAGAGATAGAAAGAGAGGGAGAGAAACATTAATGTGTGGTTGCTACTCACATACTCTGAACTGGGGACCTGGCCCTCAACCCAGGCATGTGCCCTGACTGGGAATTGAACCAGTGACCTTTCGGTTCACAGGCCAGCACTCAATCCACTGAGCTACACCAGCAGCAAAGATGAGTTTTTTAATTCAAACATCTGGCACTTCAGTGATTCTCATTGCTCTGTTTCTTTCTTTCTTTATCTCTGCCTCTATCTCTATCTCTAATTTCCTTTTCTCTACTTAATAGATCACCCTCCAGGAGCCTCTCCAGGAGCCTGAACTTTGACCTTTTCACAGGCTGGAAGTTCAAGGTAATTGTACTTCATAAAATTAAGCAGCTTTCAAGTGGCAGGCAGTAGAAGCTTCCAGGCTATTTAATGTCTACCTGTGAAATTTTCACAGGCTCACTTCTGTTGTATCAACAGGTCAATGCAATTTCAGGACCTTCCAGGTTAAAAGGGATCCAGAGACCCTCTCATCTCTGGATGAGAGAGTAGCAATGTCACATTATAGATGGGTATGTGTCAGAGGAGACCATTTTGTAACCTGCCTTCGAAAATACAATCAGTTGCAATTATCCTTTATTATAACACAGATATAAAAATAATAAAATATTAGCTAGATGATTGTGTTAGTATGTTAGAGCTACTTTAAAAAAATCATAGGGTGGGTGACTTATAAGCAACAGAAATTTATTTCCTACAATTCTGGAGGCTGGAAGTTTGAGATCAGTGTGGGAGCATGGTGGAGTTCTGGTGAGAATTCTCTTTCAGGAAGCAGACTGTCAACTTCTTATGTCCTCACTGGACAGAGAGCAGAGAGAAGCAAGTTTTCTCCTGACCTGAGCGCTAATCCCATTCATGAGGGCTCCACCCTTATGAGTTAATCACTTCCCAAAGGCTCCCCCTGCTAAACCATCATCTCGGACATTAGGTTTTCAACATAAAATTTTTGAGGAGACAACAACAGTCAGATCATAGCAGTAATTGCAGTTAACACCTTAACTTACTAAGGTTAATATTCTTAAAATATTAGAATTCTCTAAGCAAACTTTGTGAAAATTGGCAGGTATTTACAGATTGCATCAAAGTATAACTCCAACTGGGATGCTACTATGAAGGCATACTTCAGTATATAAACTAAACATTCTATAATACCAGTAAAAAAAAATCTATACACAATGAGTACTAGAACATATGGAAATGTCTTTGTTAGAAAATGATGTCTTAAGAAAAAGGAATTAAATTATATTAATCTTTCTAGTTTTTCACATTAACTAAAGCATTATTATTTTACTTTGAATTACATGATTCAATTGAATTTAGAAAGAATTAAAGACGAGGCAATGAGAATAGTTTTAAAGCAGAATCTATAGCCCATTTCACATAATTATTAAAATAATTCTCTGAATGAGATTTTGCATTGTTGTTGTAATATCAGTTCATTACTCAATTTAAAAGGGAAGCAGACTGCTTTCATAGCTGAAACATACTCTTTATGGGCTAAATGTTTATCTTCTCTGAAGATATGGTATTAATTGTGAATATGATTCCTTTATCTGCATTCAGACTGAAGTTTTCTACATGGCTAACCTCATTATTTTGATATTATAATATATATATGGGAATATTATGTTAGCATTATTATTGTTTTCACTTTATCGTTGATATAATAATATATCATTATATCATGAAGTCACAGTAGCTGATTAATATTACAGAACTACTTTCTTATATGCCCATTAAAACTCTTTTTGTTTTAGTGTTTTATCAATGCAGTTTTTAATTATAGTTTCATATAAGATGTATTCAGTGTAGTAAAATGTTATATGCCAGTATTAGAAAAATCCACTTCATGAAATATCATAGAGTAAGCAAACAATTCTATAAACTCAGTCCTTCAAAATTCCACTTGAAATGGTTCTAAGAAAATGGTTAAAGCAAGATAAATTTGATTTTATTTTTCTAGACACTGTTGGAAGTTATATTTCCAGGTAGCTCACCAAGGGAATGTGGTGATTTAATTGTCTGGATGGCACAGCAAGAGACCCTCTGAAGTCAGACTGATGTTGGCTCTGTGGTATCTTGCTTCCTTTCACACAAACACACACTTTCTGTGGATACTCAGCATGATATTCAGTAAGCATAGATACAAGAAGCTAGCAAAGAAGAAAAGTCATTTATTATTCAGCATTCTCTTGGGGTCCCCTGCCACCTGGAGTTAACATTCTCTCATATGAAATATTTAACTCTCAATGGTTCATTCCAGGTAAAACCACATCTGACAATGTGAGTAACTCAAGAAAAACAACACGAAAAGCTTGAGCTTTATCAATTTTAACGTTTTTCAAAAAAATAATGGCTAAACAAAGGCTTTGTGAGTAATTACTATGTACCTTGAAAAGATGTTAGAATGAATCTCTAGAAATCTTTACAGTCAATTCTCAAATTTCCTTAGACACATTATCCTCATTGTCAAAATAGCTTTCTTAAGCAAAAAGTGTTCTTGATTGTTATTTGCTTACTTTGTTAGTAACTTCAATCTTTATTTATAAACACTTTGATGAGATTCTAAAACTAAGCAGAAAAGAAAACACTCACTAACCTCACGATTCACAAAAGATGTGAAGGAACCATTGTTCTTTGAATATGTGCTTGGGAGAGCATCGTTTAGATTTCACATACAGATTCTTTACTCTTTTTTTTTAAAGGAGGGAGTCTGTGCTCAGATGTAGATTTTTATTATTTTTATTTTTGTTACTGAAAAGAAAATACATTTATATGTTGGCTGCTGTATTCATTTTTCAGTGCCTTATAACAAGTTACCACAAACTTAGTGGCTTAAAACAACATGTATTGTGATGGGTCAAAAGTCTAGGCATAGCTTAGCTGTGTTAAAGAAAAACAAGAGTGAGACATTAATTAAAGCAGTAAAATCAGATTTTATTGAGGACTATTTAAAGGGGAAAAGAGGGCTCAGTATAGAACTGAACTCAATTCCAAATACAACATGAACAAGTGGGTTTTATAGCCAAGGAGCAGAGTAGGGGATCAGTGGATAGAAGATTACTAAAAGGAAACATTATCTATAAAATGAGGCTGTGGCTAACTAGACTTAACAAGATTCTTGCTGAAGGCAGGTCAAAATGATGGATACAAAGGGTGGGGAATAAGAAATTTAATCAGATATTGAGGGTGATCAGATATCAAGGGTGAGGATTCTTGCTAAACTGACTTAGCAAAATATTTGCTAAAATTGATTAATGCAAAGATAGACATGGAAGTCCAAAGGTCAAGACCTAAATGAAAAGAGTGATCAAAGGCACTTAACTCAAGTTTGGTCAAGGAGGACATCTTATCTGTGGGGGGCTCTGCATGTAGTCTTATGGCAAGATTGCAATAAAGGTTTCAGCCAGACTAAATTTTCATTGGAGTTTGTACAGAAGAAAAATCACTTCCAAGCTACTTCAGATTGGTGGGAGAATTTGTTTCCTTGTGGCTATAAAACTTGCAGTGCATTATTTCTTTGAGGCCCTCAGGAGAGTGAGTCTCTGACTACAGGGAAGGTAGCAGTCCCCTCTTCTAAGGTCTTTGACCTGATTAAGTCAGGCCCACTAAGATAATCTTTTCTTTTTTTTAGGAAACTCAAAATTAAATTATTTGATACCTTAATTATATTTGCAAAATCCCATCACCTTTGAAATATTCTGTTGGCTAGCAGCAAATCAAGTGGTATACAATATTTCCATTTAAAGGGAAGGGGTTACACCAGACTGGGAGTCACTGGAGTTCCCTTTGGGTGTGTCCACTATCACTACCTTAGCAGAAACTCGATCATTGTCAGCATGATCCTGAGTATGTATGTTTATAAAAGCCATTGTCTTCTATTGAAACTTAAGGGTTTTATTTCTATCAAAAACTGTAAAAAAATGTAAGGTAAAAAACAGTTACTAAATTAAATATTTAACATATTTGAGAATTAATAAAGTGCATCGACTATATTTTGACCTTTTTTTTAAGTAATGAGGATATTAACAATACTGTCTACATCAGGACATAGATTCCAACTTAATGCATCAAACACAATGACAACAAAAACCAAGAAGTTTAGTTCCATGAACTTACTGTTATTGAAGATGGCAAGCATAAAACAACCCAGGTTTCTTTTTCTCCCACTACTTCTCACAACCCACATTTTCTACACTTCAGCTGAGTTCCCCTGTGTTGGCCACTTCTATATCTGTGCTGAAAATATTGTGTCCTTATAGGCTATATTTTTTCTGCCATGTAAATCCAAATTCTACCTAATGACCAAATTCCAAATAGGCTATTGTAGGACATCTTTTCGGAGAACCTCCTGCCAATAGAAATATTGCCCTTTTCTGAACTACTATAATTCTCTTTTGGAATATCACTTTTTAAATTCTTATCTAAGGACACCTCTTTTTCATTACTTTTAGAGAGAAAGAAAGGGAGAAAGGGAAGGAGAGAGGAAGGGAGAAAGAGAAACATGGATGCGAGAGAGAACCATTGATTGGTTTCTTCATGTAAGCACCCAGCCCTTGGAACATACATGCCCAGGCCTGGGACCCCAACACCCCTGGACTGGGGATTATACATGCCCTGACTGGGAATCAAACCTACAACCTCTTGGTTACAGGACAATGCTCCAACCAACTGAGCCACACTAGCCAGGGTGGGATATCACTTTCATGTACTTTGCTTTTATTAGAAGTATATATGTTTGCATGAGAAAATGTATGTAACATACTTAATAGCATTCCTCAGACTTATTAAGCATTTAATACAGTATAAATTTTATATATATTTTCTTCCATACTACAATGTCAATTTTTTCTATTCCATGAGACCTATCACATTGTCTTATGTAACCATAACTAAGGCATAAAAAATGATTTTTAATATTTAATAGTAATGTGCAGTAAAGCACAATATTTAAATGATTTTTTAATATGTAAGTATGTTGTAAAATACATTTTAGTGAACATGGACAAACTATATAATTAGCTATTCCTTAAACTAATAAGGTAAAAGTTATAATGTAATTTTGTATAATGATCATAGTTATTTTATCCCATTTCTGGCTTATATTGATTTAACATTTCTCCTCTGTAATGTGCATAATATTCAAATTTAATGGTTTTAATTTTTTAAATTTAAGTTGGACTTTTTGAATTGTCTTCTTTAAGATATCCTATTCTATTAGCTTACCAATAGTATGTGTGTTTGAAGACCCTAATGGCTCCCATCAAGGAATTTTGTAAATATAACTTAATATTAGGTTTTACTCAACATTTTTTACCTTTATTTTCTCTTTATTAAATTTTTTTCTAATACCTTTAGTAAGAGGAATGCTTTCTGGTATTTTAGATTGTTATAATCTGGTACTTTTTTCATTAATATATCCTGGATATTTGCCATCTTTCAAAGTCCAAAATTCGGTAGGTAAAAAAAAAAATGACAACCTCTGTGTGTATATATGTGTGAAATCTATTTTGATCTCTCTCACTCTCATATTAGCCAATAGTACTTCCACACACACATATTCATATACTCACAGTTCAAACGGCAAAACATACTTCCTTTATCTTCCTTTGCCCTTCCTCAAGCTCCATGATGTTAAACTTGAAAGCATTTTGAGATTAGCACTTTCTGACCATTTCTCTGCTGATATTCTTTGCCCACCTTACTGTTATGTCACTCTTCCCTGAAGCACACGTTTCAGAATTCTTTATAGAACTTGGCACCTAAGGGGATTTTCTGCTATTGTTTCTATTGTTGTTCTTACATATCATATAATCGCCTCAAGAGGAGAAAAGTAACAGATGATTATTTTTTCCTGCCAAGCCATTCTTTACTCTAAATTCAACTAGTTTTAATATCTTCACCTAAACATACTCTTGAACAAAAATTTATTAACCATTTTGATATTCACACTTTCTGGTTCACAATTTATTCCATTACTCATAACCTTTAACTCTTGTATATTATAACATTATCATATCTCCCAGACCAGACCTTTCTCATAATTTAACTTATATTTTTGAATATTCTCACACTTCATTCTCCTCTTTTTCTTCAAAGTGCCTTTGAATACCTTTCCCTCTTATTCCCAACTTCCTCTTATTATTGTATTTTCTTTTGCTTACTTCAGTAAGCAAAATGGACAACCTAACTAAAATTTGTCATTCAGCAAACAAAATCTACCAAATTTCTTTCTATCTATGATATTAGTAATCTTTTTTTTTGCATATATGGCTTTTCCTTTGTGTGCAAGTGCAACTTCTCTTGTTGAAAACTAAACAATCCTTGCTCCAGTAACACCCAAGATGCCACATTTCTGTGGTGCAGTACACAATCATGCCATTGTAATGTCTTTTTTTTTCTCAAAGGACCAGGGGTTTATTTATAATAAAACATTTTTTTAAGGAAAGTCTGGATTCTGAATAAAATGATTAAATTCACATGTAATAAACTAAGGAATTGATTATAAAATAATCCCCTGTAAAAACACTTTTAAAAACATACCACCACACAAAAGTTGTGATACTTGAAAGTAAATGCATGATGACCATCAAATTTATGATCATCATAAGCAAAATTATTTGAAGTCATGAGAAAGCTAGGTATAGTAAATATTCACTCAATTTTTCATTTTCTGATTTAATAGAAATTATCTGCTCTCACATAGCTAACATTGTTACATAGATAATAAAAACCAACCAATAAATAAACAAATAACTGCATAAATAAGTGAAATTTGTACTGAGGTCCTAAGAAACACAAAGATATATAGAGAAAGGAAGGAGAAATGTGAAGTTTGAACAGTGTGAATCAGGGCAATTGGTACTTTACGATTTTACCTTGATTGTTCCTTTTTGTTTTTTCTTTTTCTTCTTCTTCTTCTTCTTTTCTTTTTTTTTGTTCCTTAAGAAAGTGTAGATTCAGCACAGGACTAGAGAAACTGAAGGAGAATCTATGAGGATATCTTTGAAAATAATGCCCCAGGTAGAAGAATGAGAAAATTACAAAGCCCTAAAGTAGGATTAAGTGTTCAGCAAACAACTAGAAAGGAGGCCAGTGTGAGGGCAGCAGAATGAGTGAGGGAGAGTTACTAACAGATGAGATGAGATAGGATAATGCTGCCAGATAAGTTCAGTCCTTGTACATACTTGTAAGTACTTTGGGCTTAACTCTAAGTGACACTCAAGTGACTGAAAATTTTCAGTAGGGGAAATACACGATTTAACTTTGTTTCAAAGTTTTTATTGTGGAAGACAATACATTACACAAAAATTTCAAAATCATATACACAAATACTTGAGATATAATCACTATATTGTAAAGCAAGCAACAATGGGAACACCATAGAATTTTGCCAGAACTCTTTAAGCCATTTGTACTCAAAATCTTCTCCCTACATTTTGAGTAACAATTGCATTGATTTGAATGGTAATCATCTCTTTACTTTATAGTTATACCAAATAGATGTATGTCTCTAAGCATTATAATTCAACTTGTTTTGAAATTTGTATAAGTGGGAATTAAACACTCTCCATATTGTTTTATGGCAATTACTTTAACTCAACATTTTTAAAGATTCTCTCACCTCATGTGGAAATGTAGTGGGTGTTCATTTGTATAGCTCTATAAAATATGTTTCATATGCATTTTTTCTACTTTTCATGGATATTTTCAAGGCTCCCAATTTGGAAATGTTGTGAACATTGCTGCTATTAACAATCTGTGTATGCATCCTGGAACACATAACACACATTTTTACTAGTTAATACCTAGGAATGAAATTGAGGCTCCACAGAGTGGGTGCAGTTTCAAATTTACTAGACATCAACAAACCTTCACAAAGTCATTTTTGATTGCACTCTTACTAGCATTAAATAAGATATATAATTGTTTCGCATCCTCAACAGTGTTTGGTATTATTAGTACTTTTTCTTAGTTTATAGTAAACTTTATTGAATGTAATTTCTGTTGGTTAATCTAAGGGTACTTATTTGTTTGATTATTGGCCTTTTTTAAGAGACGTTTTAGATTCACAGCAAAATTGAGTTACAGATATTTTTCATATAACTTCAACCCCTACACACGCACAGCCTCCCCAGTTGTCAGTATCCTTCATCAGAGTGGTACATTTGTTATAAATGATGAACTTGCATTGACACTTTAGCATAATCACTCAAAGTTCGTAGTTTATGTGGTTCATTCTTGTTGTTCACTCTATGGGTTTGGACAAATATATAAAGACATACAATGAGGTCTGTCTGGAAGAAGTCCAGCCACTGTTAATATAGCGACAATCATTTGTATGGCATCAATGTAACCCTGGCAGCCAAGGAGTGGACTGGAATGTGCATGTGCGAACAATGACAACTTCACTGTACTAGTTAGGGGAGGGCAGTAGATGCTGTTTAGTGAGCATGTGTACTGTGTGGCCATCACATTCCAAATGACTGGGCGAGTAGAGCAACAAGTTTGCATCAAATTTTGCACTAATCTTGAACATTTAGAAAATCAGCTTTAATCTGATTCTCTAATTGTATTGCTTTTCCAAAGGTGACTTGCTGTTCTAATCGCAAGTCTCATATTTGTTTGTTTTAACAGGTGGAATAAGGTATGGAGGCACTAAACCAGTTGGAGAATAAAAGTTCTTCAAACCCCCAAAATCCTTACAAAAGGTTTATATCTCTTATATTCTTAGGAGTTGGAAAGGCTGTGTCTTACAGTTTTTAAAATACAGGTTTTAGAGAAACATACATCTTACCCGACCAAATAACTCTCTAAATCTTATGGTGGTTCCTAGGCCTTGCATTTTTTATGAGTTCACCACCCATCTTTTTTTCCTCCCATATGTTTCAGCAAAATCTGCAGGGAGTCCTGCAGCTCAGGCAAGTCTTCACATGTTACATTATATCATCAATTAATGGACCCATTGTATTGATGTGACAAAGAAGAACAGGGACAAGTCATAGATCACCACCTCATGACATAGTGTGGGGCTGAGCAATTAGTCTTCAGAAGCACTTGAAAGAATCATTATTGTCCCTTCCACATGAAGGCAAATTGACCTTAATTATCAGAAACATGTAAGTCAGGTTTTTTCCAAGAATCCCCTTGAAGATGAAATATCTTGCAAGAACACTTTTGCAAAAGCCTCAGAGTAAAACAATAACTTTCTGAAAATGACAAAAAGCTTAAAATATTCTGAGTTTATGTACACACACACACAAAAGTTCCAATTCACTTAGTTACATATTTTATCTTAGCTTGACCACACATAAAATTCCTTTTTTGTGATCAATTTTCTGAAACTTTCATAAATCTTTTGCAATTATCATAAACCTTTTATATACAGTTTAGCTTTGTTCCTATCTTTATATTCTTTATTTTTAAGCAACACTGGAAAAGACATTATAGGCATGATATTGATCAGATTATTAGAGGATTTCTTAGATGCCAGTTATGATTGAATTTTTAGTGATATGAGGATATTTATGGGCAAGAAAAATTGATGAAAAAACTAGAGAACTGTTTAAGTCATGCATTTTTTAGAATCTTAAATCATAAAATTTAGGACATTAGATTGTATGGTATATTTGTCAGGAAAAAATTAAAACCATATAAACAAACAGCCTCAATATTTTAAAATTTTAAGTTAGTTGTTTTAGATATGCATGTAATGACTAGAGACAAGGTGTTACTTAAAATATTAATAAGTACTTTATTACATACATTGTGGAATTAATATTGGCAGTGTTGTCATAAATGTTATTATTGACACCCTTATGTATGACTTAAGTCATTAAATTATAGCCAACAAATGATATTTTAGTACATAAACCTGTTCATGAAGTCACCTTGAAGATACTGCATTCTTGATTTCAAGAAAGTAGATATAGTTTGGTTAATAACTCATCCAAGGCAATGACATCAAGTCATTAACCTAATTCTAAAATCAGGAGTTAGCTAAAGCTATATGTGAATGGACTATGAAAAGAGAGTTTTTCAACCAGAATGACAATAATTTTTTAAAAATATTTTATTTATTTATCTTAAGCAGGGAAGGGAAGGAGGGAGGGAGGGAAATATTAATGTATGGTTGCCTTTCATGTGTCCCCTGCTGGGAACTGGCCTACAACCCAGGCATGTGCCCTGACTGGGAATCGAACCGCCATTCTTTGGTTCGCAAGCCCACGCTCCATCCACTGAGCTACACCAGCCAGGGTTAGAATGACAATAATTTTTAATGATGGTTTACAGATCTCCAGTGTGAAGTCAAATTATTAAAACTGGAATTTATTTTAATATACCTTGTACAGTAAGATAACAATGTATAAAATACTTAGGAATAAATCTAAAACAACATTATCTCCTAGAGCAACTAAAAATTATGTCCAGAGAAATTAAATAAAACCTTTAAAAACCTGGAAAAGGCATAAACATGAGGAAAAAAAACAGTATTTATGATTTGATCTCAATAGTATAAAATAATAATTCTTCTGAAATTCATCTATAGATTCAATATAACTCCAATAAAAATATCAGCATAATATTTTGTGAAAATAAACAAATGTACACTAAAATTTAAGAACAAGACAGATCCTTCTAAGGGAAATAAGAAAGCAGAAAAACAGATTCTACCAGATTTCTAAACTTACTTTAATGTTATTTGGACTAAGTGGCAGGCAGAGTAATGGTTTCCTTAGATCTCCATGCTTGAATTCCCAGGGACTGAGAATATGTTACTTTATATGGTAAAGGGATATTGCAGTTGTGATTATGGTTAAAATTTAAAATTGGAAAATTATCAGGCATTATCTTGGTAGGCTGACCTAATAGGGGGATTCTTCTGGAATATCTGGGTAGACGTATCAAATCATAAAAACATAAAAATGGAAGAAACAGTCAGAAGGTTTAGATGTCATTATAAAAGAAAAGACAGAGATTTAAAATCTGAGAAGGACTTGACCTAATATTGGTAGCTTTGAAATGGAACCAAGGAATGCAGCAAAATCACAAAGATTCTTTAAGGCCTCATCAAGTGCAAACTCCTTTTTGGAGCCTTTACTCATCTCTACACTCAAATTAAGCAGTCTCTCTTTTTGTATTTCCTATAAAGCTAAATTTTGCTTTGGCTTATTAAAAGTAGTAAACTTCTTGAATACCAACATTGTTTCTTATTGAAATTTTTACTCTCTGGGCACAGTAAGAATGCCTTGTGCATAGTAGGCATTCACTGCTTATTTTAGGTTAAAGCACACTTTATCATCTATAGAATACATTCATTTATAAATGTGTTATGTTTAACTGAATTCAAGAAAGTGGAATTTCTAAATAGTTATTTCATATTTTGATGCTCATAGTTATCATATGTAAACTAGACACAGATCAACTTCTATGTTACTCCTAATAAAACAAGCTCTGCCTTCTATTCCCTTTTCTTTGAACTTGGATTCTGTTAGATTTCAGAGAGTAAAGAGACTTAGAATCTGTCAGTTCTGGGAAATCTATGAAACAATAATTTCTCTTAAAAATATGTCTATAATTTAGTTGACAATAAACTTTCCTCCAGGCCAAAAGAGTACACACTGAGCCAGTTTGAGTGTTATTCATAAGGTAAAGTATAGCCATTGTGAATGCAATGAGAGAAGGGTCCAAAGAAAATGGAATTTATTTATAAAAATTTGTGTATTGATTCTTACATGTTTAAACTTTAGTCACTTTCAAAGTGCTCTCCATTTAATTCAATGTGCCAATGGAGATTTCCATTGCTCAAAACAATTTTCGCACTTGTCGATTTTGATGCCTTTTAGTGCTTCTGCCATTTTTTTTTTTTGTGTCACCTTTTCCACTTCAGCAACAAGTTTCCTTTTGAGTACTTTTTCATCTGGGGAAATTTTTTAAAAAAGGTTTCTTGGGGCAAGATTGGGTGAATAGGGAGGGTAGGGCAAAGAGGTCATGCCTTTTGGGTCAAAAATGGCTGAACTCTCAGCTCAGTGTGGGAAGGTGAGCTTGTAAATTATCCATCATGAAATGAGCAAACACATTGAAAGAGTCTTCAAAAAAAATTCACCAAAGCCCAAGGCAAGCACAGCCTCTCACAACAATGCCAGCTGGTACACTGATACAGAGGGGTCCTTAAGAACTCATTCAGAGGGGGAAGCCTGTGCTACATGGAGCCTACACTCCAGAAGATAATTCTGGTTCTTGGGGTTCCCCCTTGTATTAGATGAAGAGTTTAAATATAAATGTCTCCAACAATTTTAAGTGTTTTTCTTTCTCTACATTACATAAATGCAAGACATATCCCAGTGTGGCCTCTTTTCAAAGTGAGGGGAATGTATGTATGAGATATAGCACTATGACAAAAAGAAATAAAGTGAATTCTATGTAATCCAAGGAGAATATAGATCTTACATCTCATAGATGAGTTGGGAAGTAGACAAATAGAAATTTCTGCATTTGAATATCTAAAGCCTTTTGTAACATTACATATTTTGCTCTCCGAGTTCTTGTCATGAAAATATTTCTAGTATTTTATTTAACAAAAATATATTCTGCACAACTATATGGATAAGAGAGATCGATATATTAATTAGTTATCCCAATTAATTATAATTACAATTATCTAATTAATTATATTCTCTCAAAAATGTTTTTGACCCTACGCCATGTATCAAGTACCCTTCTAAATCTTGGGATGCATTAGTGGATGAAACAAAACATCAAAATAAGTCTAATTACTTGGGGTCTACATTGTAGAAAGGAATTGTTGATGAAGATTAATAATGAATAGGTAAAATACATTGTATGTTCAAAGGAGATAATTACAATAGAAAAAAAGGGGAAAAAAAGGCAAACCAGAAAATCTAAGGTGCTTCCATTTTGTACTATTAATTAGTCTTCTTTGAAACCCTTTGGACTATAGAGCCCTCAGTGTAGGCCCCATGCAGGCCACTCCTGTCCTTTTATTTTATTCCTTATGCAGCACATAAATAGTGTGTTTTACATGGTTTTGCTTTGATTATATATCAAGTTCTTTTTCTTTGTATTTAAATTTTACCAGAGAGATAAGTTATTCTCACAACAATAGGTAAGAGACCATTCTGCGTGGCATGGACCCAGCTCCCACTTGGAAATGCACAGGACCCATGCCCACGGATACGTTCTCCTGTGGGGAATCAGGCCTGCAATGTGCCTAGGCTGATTTGAGTCATGCTTTTTGCTAAAAACTCCTTCACCCAGATTTGTGGCAAACATTTACTGCAAAGTAACTTCCTAAAATCCATGCTAAACCTTCCTAGGACCAGTGTAACTGGTCCAACCACTTTTGCCCTTTTCATTTGTAAATATCCTTCTGTGATCTGATTGGTGGCATCGGCTCCTTTGTTGTCTGTAAAAGGTAACCACCTAAAGCAAACCTGTGCATTGTAAACGAGGACCATCAGGTAATGTGCCGAGAAACCCAATAAAGGCCAGTCACGGCAAGGGCCGAGGCTTTTGTTCCCCTTGACAGAAAAGCCATGCTGTCCCTTTTCCTCCACTGGACTCGGTAGTCCATGTGGATGTCTCATTTCATCCATAATGACTCAGACACTGCGGGCCAATGTCTACATCAACAATAGATTGCTAATGGTATAAAATTTATTTTAACCATTTAAACTCTCAGAAAGCAACATATGTCTATCTTTGGGACAATTATATTTTACCCTGTAAAAAGCTAGATATTTTGTGTATTGTCTAGACAAGCAAAAATCTCAGTTGTATGGTAACTTTAAATGTATAGTTGAATACAGATTCACCTAAGGTAAGTTGTTTTTTTTGGGAGACTCTAGAGTAGGTGGATGAAAATAATTTTGTCTACTTTAATTGGTATCATGAAGTATCCAATGGCTCATACTTTTTTCAGTTTTTCTTTCTTGGGTATCTTAGTGGAAATAATAGATGAGTAGTTTAGTGTACTGCTCTTTAAGTATCAAATGTTGAAAATCTGAATTATTTTTACGGTAAAAAATCCTCTATTTTTCATTTCACACTCATTTGCACCCGCTAATTCTAATTTTATTAAAGGAAGTAGGAAAATATTGATTAATATTTTCTTCTAAGTGTCTAGTTCATCTCTTTTTAACAAATGTATTCTCATAAAAATATCCTAAAGCAACTGATTTCTCTCTACTGTATTCTCTTTGGCGTTTTAAATGAGAGGCTTAGATGAAAATTCGGTTAATTTGAAACTTAGAAATCATTTTGTAATATAAGGAATCTGGCTAAAATTCCTTCCTTTTCTCTTTTTTTGAAAGCACTAGAAACTGATTGTCGTATTTTTAGATTTTCAGTGACTTCTATTGAAGTCGATCTCTCGGTGATTTTCCTCTTCCTCGTTTCAGCCTTTCGTTGGGTGTCTGTGATTCACTGAGCCTCTACCCTTCAGACTCAGAATGACCAGCTGTCAGGAAACAGCTTCCCTTCAGATGCCCCTATGTGATTCACAGTTTATTATATGTATATCTTGAGCTTTGTTGGTTGTATTATCATCTACCATTTTCTCTTTAAATGTTCTGGGAGTCATTCATTATTTATAGAGCTTAATTGGTTATATATTATACAAATTTGATTCTCCTTTTGTGTTTGTTATCTATTTAATCTTTCTCCCCTCTCTTCCAGGTTTTTAAAACTAGCATCTAAATTCTTCTCTCTTGCCCCTTCAATCTGGTCTGCTTACTACTGCTAACATGAATTTTCAAAATGCAAGTCTTATTTTGTTACTCTCCTGCTTACATTTTATTTGTATTATATCATCAGTAAAGAAAAAAAGAGTAAATCCTTAAATTGACATTCAAGGCTTTCCATGATCTAAGTCCTGGTTCTGTCTCACTCCTCATCTCCTGCCACTAGGTGACATATGCTATACAGTGGTATTTTCTTAAATATGTTGTGCTGTAATTATTTCTTTAAATACAATTTCTCTCCTATGAGACCTTGAAGTTATTGAGAATTTGAATTTTATTTCACACATCTTTCAAACCAGGTGTCTCCTTGAGTGCCTGACAGGTTATTGTTTTGGTGTGTTAAAATTTTAAAGCTCAGAGTCAATATTTATAGAATAGGAAGAATAATCCACCCTGCCTACTTCTCAGCTGCTGTGAGTCACAACTAATGACATATATAAAGAAACTCTGTGCATGATAAAGTTCAATGAAAAGAATAGGTAATTCTATTAACACTAGGTGAAAAATACTGAAATCTATTTTACCTACTCAGTCAACACAGTAATAAAATGGCAGTTTGCTTAACTGTTACTCAAATGTGTTCCTTCTGTGTAAAGAAAATGTCTGACCTATAACACTTCTGAAAACCTGTCTCTATGTTTACAAGGAGAATGTTGTATATATATTTGTGTGTGCATGTGTGTAGTTCCTACTTACTTTGATAAAACACAGTTACAATTTTTCCTGTATGCTATTTAAGGATTTGATTGCACTATGTTTGTTTTATGATAAATAGAGAAAACCCCACTTATTTTTATAATTCCCCTATTTTTTTCTATAGAAAAACATAATTTTAAATAGTAAGATACAGTTATATGGAATGAAAATTTTGGATCACAATACTGATTCAGTAAAAATTTTAATGACAAGAAAAGTAGAAGAAAAGGGACTAAAGTATTTTTAAATTATGTAAGTTTCTAAATATCAAAGATTTAAAACGTTTTTACTACTCCAATACTCATTTCTTTTTTCTTTTTTTTTAAAGGCAGGCAGATGGGCAGTGTGGTTGAGACAGTGATGGATGTTTTAATCCAGGAAGCAGGTCTCCGAGTCGTGAATATATCTTGCCAATTATCAATAGTAGCTTTGCCTTCCCCCTCAGTTCATTGCTTTAGTGTGAAAGGAGAACAAAGAGTGATTCTGTTGCTTGCAGACACTGACGTGACCCAAGAAGTATTGTCAGTAGGAAAGTGACGATGTACCACCTGTAATAGGAATGATTAATTGCTGTGAGATACGAGTGGAAGTAATTTTCAAAATGTTAAACTTTTAGATCAAATTTAAGGGCAGGTGAGGAAGGTAGTGAGTTATCATAGCAACTTTATATTTAGTACCAAACAGCTTTTTATAACTGGCCACTTCTACACTTTATTGTTCACTCTCAAAAATCATTCTGTATTTGCTAATATAAAGCAACAGTAATTCTTCATCTAGTGCTTTGCAAGTGCCAAGCCTATACAACCTTTCTTGCGTTGCTAGTTTTTAAAACCAATGTTTTTAATATTCACATACACTATACAGATTTTAAATTAATTGATTATAATTTGATTTAGTCATGTCAGTTTTATTTTAGTCATAATTTCCTAGAGAAATTATAATATTTTTAGAGTGATATGGAGGTGGTCAGTTCCATCTCTCTTTTTCATTTTAGTTTTCAATTCTTGAGCTAAATTAGTTTATACTTTAATAAAACAAAAATACATAAAACAAAAAATTCCTTAGTGAAAGTTTATTGACATTAACACAATATTGGAAACTTTTAAAAACCTGCGATACAGTGAAGCTGCAATAAGCGAACGGAGATATAGTGAGGAATGACTGTA
>PVKM010017511.1:0-25780 GCA_004027735.1 Carollia perspicillata
GGTAATTTATCATTATTTGTTTTGAACTGAGCTTCCATCAATATGTTCTGTTAACTTAACATTTATTAAGCTCTGACTAGGTGCCAAGCCCTACGAGGCTCTTTGTTATGGCAAATCACTCAATCACAAATATTCATTCAACATGCACTTACTGAATGCTTCCTCAAAGCTAAACTTTGTGCTACATATTAAAATGCAGCAAGGTAACTCTTGGAACCTCTGCTTTTTTCTTTTGAAAAAAATTGAGATACAATTGACATATGACATTCTATTAGTTTTAATATGCAATACAGTGTTAACTGCAGTCGTCATGCTGGACATGACGTCCCCCTGACTCATTTATTTTATAACTGGCAGTTTGTTCCTTTTTGACTCTCTTCTCTTATTTCTCCCACCCCTCACCTTCTGCCTCTGGCAATGCTAATCTGTTCTCTGTATCTATGAGCTTGTTTTCTGTTTCCTTTTTGTTTTAGAGTCCACATATAAGTAACATCACATGGTAGTTGTCTTTCTCTGTCCGACTGATTTCACTTAGAGCAGTAGTGTCAAGCACACTTTCACGGGGGCAGGGGCGGGGGACAGGTACATCAGCCTCGCTGTTGCCTTCAAAGGGATGAATGTAATTTTAGGACTGTATAAATGTAGCTACTCCTTAACAGTTAAGCAAGAGCTCAGCGCTGCCCCCAGGTAGAAACAAGGTGCCAGGCGGGAAAAAACAGACAGGGTGGAGGGCCAGATTTAGCACTCGGGCCTTGTGTTTGCCACCTGTGACTCAGAATAATGCCCTCAAGGTCCATTCACATCACAAATGGCAAGATTTTATTTCCTTCTCCCTGAATAATATTCCAGTGTGTGTGTACATATAAAAACCTAATTTTCTGCCCTGGCTGGTGTAGCTCAGTGGATTGAGCGTGGGCCTGTGAACCAAAGGATCGCAGTCCGATTCCCAGTCAGGGCACATGCCTGGGTTGCAGGCCAGGTCCCAGCAGGGGATGCACGAGAGGCAACCATACATTGATATTTCTCTCCCTCTCTCCTTTCCTTCCCCTCTAAAGAAAAATAAAATAAAATCTTTTTAAAAATCTAATTTTCTTTATCCATTCATCCACCAATGGACACTTAGGTTATTTTCATATCTCAGCCATTATGAATAATGCTGCAATGAACGCAGGGGTGCAGATATCTTTTTGAATTAGTGTTTTTGATTTCTTCAGATAAATACCAGAAGTGGTGTTGCTAGGTCATATGGTAGTTCTATTTTTAATTTTTGGAGGAAAAACAGTACCTTCGTACCAACAGTACCAACTCTTATTTCTTGCATTTTTGACTACAGCTATTTCAACAGGCGTGAGTGACATTTTACTGTGGTTTTGATTTACATTTCCCTTGTAAGTAGTGGTTTTGAGCATCTTTTCATGTGCCTGTTGGCCATCTGTGTACTCCTTGGAAAAATCCAGATCCTCTGCCCACTTTTTAATCAAATTATTTGGGGTTTTTTGCTACTAAGTTGTCTGAGTTCTTTATGTATTTTGAATATTAACACCTTATCAGTTACGTGATTCGCAGATGTTTTCTTCCATGCGGTAGGGTGCCTTTCCATTTCGTTGGTGGCGGCCTCAGCTCATTAGTCTAGGAAAGAAGGTACTATACTACAACATTTCTAGAGTTTCTTCCTGTTGAAAAAATTTCATTCTGATTGGTTTTATTATTTGTTTATAAATAGTCTTTCCTTCACTTATAAACTTCACGAATCCAGATTTGTTCCTGTGATTTTTCCTGAATCTAAATTATGCATTGGAAAGGTCACCAGACAATTTAGTTCTGACCACTGGAGCCTGCCAGCATTGGGAATGGAGATAAACGTTAACTGGAATTTTAAACACATGCTTACAAATTACTGCAAACCTCAGATACAATAAATAAAAGGCAGCAAAAGAATCAAGATCCTGAGAATAATTCCTGTAAAACTTCTTTCCCACTTCATAGTGGCAACGTAATCAGGATTCCAGCAGAAACAGGGCCCTCCTTTCGAGGGCCATGCTCAAGGCTAAACGTAGTTCGGTTGGTGGCTCATCCCCGGGTTATCTGACTCCTAGCTGCAACCATTTGGCCACTGACAGGAGCCAGCAGTTCTATGCCTGCTAGGTTTCTGGTTTTCCTTATTTTGGGAATGCACAGTTGGATTAAGTGATGGAAAAAGTCATGCCACACAGACATTTTCCTTTCAAAAAGTTCAGGAGAGTTCAGCCACAGTGCAAGTTCTTTCTGCATTTATCTTGGACTGAAAGAAATTGGAAATGGCCATAACATGACCTGCTGACCCACATGAGAGTCAAAATGAGGAAGGTTTGCAAATACGATGGCAACAAAAACGTCTGCAAATGGCTGGGTGTTTGTGGAGGGAAACGGAACAAAAATGTAGTGGAAAGGACTGGCCATGCACACACACACTCACACACACTGATTCTCCTAAAGGTAATCAACACACAATCAACAGAAATTCTTGGGGTGCCACAAAGTTTAGTGACCGTGTGTTTCATGGAGTCGTCAGTATCATCCCACTGTCTTGAACCATGCCAGGATTTTGGAGTGTTTGGAACACTGGAGAACTTTCATTATGCATTTGGCAAATGTTAAAAATGTCAAGAAATAAAAACCATAAGGAGGATCCAGTGCAAAATTAGCGTGGCATGAAAGACACACGGAGCACTCATACCCTGTCTGCATGTGTGCCTCCAGGCAGGACAGTGTGCCCCTGGGGGTGAGCTGTCTGATCCAGCGGTTTTCAACTTTTTCCACCCAATGGAACACATGCACTAATTATTAAAATTCTGTGGCACACTAAAATACCAATATTTTTACCAATCTGACAAAAATAGGTATAATTTTGATTCATTCACACTGAACAGCTACTGTTGTGTAGGCTGTCGTCACTTTTATATCTGAGAGTCTAAGGGAAGAGAGGTCAGTACCCCTGAGTAGTCAGGTATTGCATGTTTTAAAAAATCTTACAGCACACCTGTGTGCCATGGCATACCAGTGAAAATCACCGGTCTAATCAATCTCAAAAGTAGCAATTCTTAACATTCTGTAAGTCTCCTGATTCCTTTAAAAACTAGGTCAGATTTAGAGTTTATCCCCAGAAAGTGCACAGGAATATCTCCCCTTTCCATACAATTACAGGAGATTTTCAGATCTCCCAAAGCCTTGAACTAAGAACTACACCCACTGATTTAAAGTCACCGCTGCTGTTGTCACCGTCAGGATGACAAACTCTGCATTTGATGTGTCTGTGGCTGGATGCTATGTGGAGGGAAATGTGAAATATTAACAGGTTGAATCTTTCTACCCAGACTCTACTGCTCTGGGTCCTCATCTCATTTTACACAGTCCTGAGTACGAGAATTGAGGATAACGTATCCATTCATTCCTTTTAGCTTATTGCAATAAATGGCAGTTTCGATGCTATAGAATATCACCAATGTGGTTGCATTTTATTTAAAAATTGAGTAAGATCAGACTATATTATGAAAGTTAACTATAGTAGAAGTTAAACGGTTAAATTTATTAAAATGTGGGTTTTAAATAATAGAATCTTTGTAATAATTTGTAAAGAGAAAAAGTGATTCTGAAAATATCTTGTTACACATTTGCTGAGTTTCCATTGGCAAAGTAGTTAAAAGAGTTGTTATATTTAAAGACTAATCTCTTTTTTGTACAATAAACAAGTCTATTGTGTGTGTTTTTTTCCAGCACCACTAAGCAATTCTTTAATTCTCAGCAAACATTGACTGCGTGGCCTCCAACTTCCATCAGTTCTGACTCTACCTATGGAGAGATAGCGTTATACGCTGCAGGGTAAGGACTCAGGCCCAGGGGACTGTCCCCCACTCTGGGAGCCAATCACAAGTCCAAGTTGTTTCCTGTGCTTCAGATAACGAGCTATAAGTGAGTTCTCACGACCCCATCTTTGGTTTGGATTATTTTGCTATCAGGGCTCACAAAATTTAGGAAAGCAGTTTAGTGACTAGATTACTGGTTTATTACAAAGAATATTTAAGGACATGAATGAAAAATCACATGGAGATATACATAGGACAAAGTCTGGGAGGGCCCTGAGCATAAGAGCTTTTGTCTCGGTGGGGTTTGGGGTGCAAACCCTCCCAGCACATGGATGCATTTTAGTTCACTAACCCAGAAGCTCTCCAAACACCCTTCCTTTGGGGTTTTATGGCAACTTCATTACATAAGCACAAATGATTGAAACATTGGCTTTTGGTGATTGAACTCAATCTCTAGCCCTTCACCCTTTCCTTGGAAGCTGGGGGTGGGACTGAAAATTCCAGCCTTCTGATCAGATGGTGGTTCCCCCAGCAACCAGGCCTCATCCTTAGGTGCTTTCCAAAATCACCTCATTAACATAAACTCAAGAGTGGTTGAAAGGGGCTTGTTATGAATATCAAGACACATTCATCACTCGCCACTCAGAAAATTCCAAGGGTCTTAGAAGCTCTGTTCCAGAAATGGAGGACCAGATCAAGTATACATGTCTTTTTTATAAATCACAATATCCCACATATTTGCTTGTTTTCCGTTTATAAGTGGCTATTAGTGGTGTGCTAAACTAGCACAATTTTTAGACTGTTTGTTTTGGAATAATGTTAGATTTACAGAAAAGGGTCACAGATAACACAGTCTCCACATACCCTGTACCCAGCTTCCCCAGCATTAACATCTTACATGTCCACAGTACACTCCTCAAAAACAAGAAATTAACGCCATTACGATGCATTAACTACAGGGTTTATTCAAATTTCACCGTTTTTTCTAATATCCTTTTTCTATTCCAGGATCCAGTCCAGGACACATTTAGTCATCGTATCTCCCTCAACCCTTCCAGTCTGTAGCAGGCTCTCAGTGCGGGTTTTTCATGACTTTGACACATTGGAACAGCACTGGCCATGTACACGCTGTACATGTCCTTCCTTTGGGGCTGGACTTACACTTTCTCATGATTCGACTGGGGGAAGAAAACCACAGAGCTGAAATGTCTCTCTCATCACATTATATCATGGAGTCCAGAACATGACTTCATCACTGGCTAAGGTGGGGTCCACCAGATTTCCCCACTTAAATAAAGTTACCATTTTCCCCTTTCCATACCCAGTCAGAAGCAAGTCACCGAGTCCAACCCCTACCAAAGGAAGGAGAATTAAGCTCCGTTTCCTGGAGAGGGGTTTGTCTACATATACATACATTATTAAGAATTCTTCTTTCCATGTTTATTTATTCATATCAGTAAATACTCCTGGATATTTATTTTATTCTCTGAGTTAGAATCTGATACTGTAGTTATTTATTTTGTTGCTCAAATAGTCCCAGTTTGGCCACTGGGAGTCTTCCAGTTTGGCTCCTCTTCCCCTTGATGTATTATTACCCTTTGTCCCTCTGTCTCCCCTTTTGAGCTCTTCTTTAGGTTCTAGCACTAAGCAGATGCTCCAGGCTCATCCTGCATTGTCCACGCCCCCGTTTGGAAATCAGCCCGTTTTCCCAGGAATCTTGGTTTTTTTTTATTGGGGAACGTTGCTATAAGGAAGATCTGGGTGCTCCTTGTGTTCAGTGTTACTGAGTGCCATGTTTTCTAGGTACTCTCACAAAATAGTTAAAAAATAAATTTATATAAGCTGATTCATGTATACACACATATATCTGTATCATTTCTCTGTTTACCAAAGCTGGGAGATATATATGTATATATATTTGACAGATACAAGATTCATCTATCAATTATATCAAAGACAGGGAAATAAATATAGGTATGTGCATGTATATGAATGTATATGTGGATGTATATGTACATCTGTGTATCTATCTGAAAATAGAGATCAGTAGATAGATAGATGGGTAATCTGCAACTCTAACCCAGGACCAAAGTGCTCATTCCAGCATTCCTATTTTGTTTATTCATAACTTCTTCCTCTGACAGTGTGATGTCTGGCTCCCGTTATCCATAATTTATTTATTTATTTGTTTAAACCTAGTATACATGCAAAGTAGTCTCAAAATCACTAACTCTACTTCTATGAAAAATGAATTTACTAGCTAAATTGTTGTATTATTATACAAAAATTATTTGTCCTTAGACTTAAACATCACCCAAAGCACTGTTGTCTGAAGTTACCTACATGAGTAACTCTTTTCCCCACTCTGTTCAATGAGGGTACATAATACATTTGTAATACAGTTAATTTTCTTTGTCACAGTCTGCATTCCATCCTGGGATTCTGGTTGACTTTTTAATAACTTGCATACAACAAAGTTTATTATCTGTGGTGCACATTTCTATGGGTTTTGACAAATTTATAGAGTCATGTAGCCACTACCACAGCACCACAGAGAACAGTTCTATTGATCTAAAATTTCCCTTGTAAAGACCATTTGCAGTCAACTCCTCCCTTAAATCACTCCCCTGGAAATCACTGATCTGTTTTGTATTCCATATTCTTACTTTTCTCATATGTAATCTTTTGGTTTCCTTCTTTTAATTAGTACAATGCATTTGACATTCATTCATGTCAAAGTCAGTAGCTCGTTTCTTTTATTGCTGAGTAATATCTCATTGAGTGGATGTACTACAGTTTGTTTATACATTCTGCTCTTGAAGGACATCTAGTTGCCTCCAGTTTTTAGTGCTTATGAATAAAGTTGCTATAAACATTAATTAACTTTTTAACATTAGTTAACTTAATTTTTTGTGTGTGAACATAATATTTTTACCTTTTTGTTTATTTTTTATTGAATGTATTGGGGTGACATTGGTTAATAAAATTATATAGGTTTCAAGGCTACGATTCTATTATACATCATCTGTATAGTGCATTATGTATTCACCACCCCAAGTCAAATTTCCTTCTATCACCATTTAGTCCCCCTTTCCCCTCACCCATCTCTCCCCACCCACCCTTTCCTCTGGTAATCTCCATACTGTGGTCTGTGTCCATCAGCATTTTTGTTTGTTTGTTTGTTTTTTGCTTAAACCTTTCACCTTTCACTCAGCCCCCTACCCCTCCCCTCTGACAGCTGTCACTCTGTCCTCTGTGTCTATGAGTCTGTTTCTATTTTGTTTGTTAGTTTCTTTTGTTCATGAAGAGATAGCCAACCTATCAGATGCAGAGTTCAAACACTGGTAATCAAGATGCTCACAGAAATAATTGAGTGCAGTCGCAAAATAGAGGAAAACATGAAGGCTATGCAAAGTGAAATAAAGAAAAATATACAGGAAACCAACAGTGAATGGAAGAAAACCAGGGCTCATATCAACAATTTGGAGCAGAAAAAAAAAATAAACATTCAACCAGAGCAGTATGAAGAAACAAGAATTTGAAAAGATGAGGAAAGGCTTAGGAACCTCCAGGACAACTTTAAACATTCCAACATCTGAATCATTAGGTGTAACAAAGTGAGAAGAGGAAGAGAAAGAAATTGAATACTTATTTGAAAAAATAATGAAGGAGAACTTCCCCAATCTGGCAAAGGAAACAGACTTCCAGGAAGTCCAGGAAGCTCAGAGAGTCCCAAAGAAGTTGGACCCAAGGAATCACATGCCAAGGCACATCATAATTACATTACCCGAGATTAAAGATAAGGAGACAATCTTAAAAGCAGTAAGAAGAGAGAGTTACCTACAAAGGAGTTGCCATAAGACTATCAGCTGATTTCTCAAAGGAAACCTTGCAGGCAAGAAGGAGCTGGAAAGAAGTATTCCAGTCATGAAAGACAAGGACCTACATTAGAGATGACTCTATCCAGCAAAGCTTTCATTTAGAATGGAAAGGCAGATAAAGTGCTTCCCAGATAAGGTCACGTTAAAGGAGTTCATCATCATCAAGCCCTTATTATATGAAATGTTAAAAGGACTTACATAAGAAAAAGAAGATGATCAAAAATAAAATGACAACAAACTCACAGCTATCAACAACTGAGCCTAAAGAAAACAACAAACACAAACTAGGCAAATGACTAGAACAGGAACAGAATCACAGAAATGGAGATCACATGGAGGAATATCTGTGGGGAGGGGGAGAGGGGAGAATGTCAGAAAAGGTACAGAGAATAAGAAGCATAAATGGTAGGACAAAATAGACAGGGGCAGTTAAGAATAATATGGGAAATGGAGAAGCCAAAGAACTTACATGTATGACCCATGCTCATGTACTAAAAGTGGGGGATGCTGGTGGGAGGGGGTACAGGGTGGAGGGGAATAAAGGGGAGAAAAAAATGGGACAACTGTAATAGCATAATCAATAAAATATATTTTAAAAAATTTTTGAAGATTCCACATCTAAGCGAAATCACATAATACTTGTCTTTCTCAGACTGGCCAATTTCATTTAATATAATATTCCCCAGGTCCATCAATGCTGTCCCAAAAGGTAAGATTTCCTTCTCTTTTGTGGCCAAGTAGTATTCCACTGTGTAAATGTACCACTGCCTTTTTATCCACTCACTCAATGATGGATACTTGGGCTGCTTCCAAATCTTGGCTATTGTAAATAATGCTTCAATGAACATAGGGTTGTGTATATTCTTTCAAATTAGTGTTTCAGGTTTCTCCAGATACATTCCCAGCAGTGGAATCTTTAAGTCAAAGGGGACTTCCATTTTTAATATTTTGAGGTAACTCCATATTGTTTGCCATAGTGGCTGCACCAGTCTGCATTCCCACCAACAGTGCATGAGGGTTTCCTTTTCTTCTCCACATCCTCTCCAATACTTGTTTATTGATTTATTGATTATAGCCATTCCGACAGGAGTGAGGTGCTATCTCATTATGGTTTTAATTTTTATTTATCTGATGATTAGTGACATTAAGCATATTTTCATATGTCTATTGGCCATTTCTATGTCTCCTTTGGAGAAGTGCCTATTTAGGTCCTTTGCCCATTTTTAAATTGGATTGTTTGGGAGGTTTTCTGGTGCTGAGTGTTATAAGTTCTTTATAAATTTTGGTAGTTAACCCCTTATGAGATGGATCATTGATTAATGTATTCTCCCATTCAGTACATTTTCTTTTCATTTTGTTGATGGTTTCCTTTGCTGTGCAAAAGCTTTTTAGTTTGATGTAGTCTGATTTGTTTATGTTTTATTCTGTTTCCCTAGTCAGAAGAGATATATCCAAAAAAATTATTGCTGTAGGTAACATCTAAGATTTTCTCACCTTTGTTTTCTCCTTGGATTTTGACGGTTTTGAGTCTAACATCTAAGTCTTTAATCCATTTTGAGTTTATTCTTGGGTATGGTGTAAGAAGGTGGTCTAGTTTCATTTGTTTCACATATTTGTCCAACTTTCCAGCACCACTTATTGAATAGACTGTCTTTATCCCACTGTATGTTTTTGCCTCCTTCATCAAATATTAATTGGCTATGAAGGCATGGGTTTATTTCTGGGCTCTCTCTTCTGTTCCATTGAGCTGTATATCTGTTTTGATGGCAGTACCATGCTATTTTGATTATCATGGCCTTGTAGAGTAGTTTGATATCAAGCAGCATATTTCTTCCATCTTTGCTCTACCTTCTTAAGATTACTGTGGCTGTTCAGGGTCTTTTGTGGTCCCACATAAATTTTTGGAATATTTGTTTTAGTTCAGTGAACATACTACTCAATTCACTTGGATAAATCATACCTAGGAGTATGATTGTTGGTTTGATTGGTAAGTTTATGTTTAACTTCGTAAGAAACTGCCAAAGTGCAAAGAAAGAAGATCAATCTATAGATCGAATCCATAAACAAGGTATATATTTTCTTTTTTAGATCTTCTTGATGATTTTATCTGTTTTATGGTTGTTGGTATATAGATTCTACAAATATTTTGTTAAATCTAAACTTGCTTAATTCTTCATGCTATTTAAAAATTTTTTAATTCTCTGTTTATTGCTGGTATGTAAGACTATTAATGATTTCTGTATATTTATTTTATATACTGCAAACTTTCTAAATGTGTTTTTAAAGAAAAAAGGGACACGATCTGTCCCTGTATTCTCACTGATTAATAAAATTCCTAATTCAAAAATATTCGGAAAATATGTTTGAAAAATAAACATATAAAACATCTCATTTGATTAATAGTTCTTAGGGGGAAAAACAACCCACAAATAGCTCCTAAACATAAGAAAAAATGCTCAACCAGACTGACATAAGGGAAATAGAAACTAAAACTATACTGAGAAATCATTTTCCATCTTGTGGACTGGCAAAAATGAAACAGTTTAATAACACAATTCCTGGCTAGACAGTGGGGCAAAGGCATTCTTCATTATATGAGCCCGTGTGGAAGGCAATTTGGCAATATCTAGCAAAATTACAAAAACAATCTGAAGGAATGTATCCATTTAGATATTCTTACAAACATGCAAATAACATGTATAAGATTATGAATTGTAACAGGTTTAGAATAGAAAAATGAAACAATTTAAATGTATATCTATACTAAGTTGGCTAAATTTGTTATATTATGCAATACTGTATAGTTATAAAAACAGATTTTTAACATATATTATCAAATTTTACAAAGTACAGAAACTAGCAAGAGAAGAAAAAGAACATAGTACGTTTATATATTAGCATGTATATACATTTGCTATCCCTGAAACATACAGCTGTGTCATTGGTTACCTCTGGGGGTGACAACTGGGTGCCTGCCCGAGAAGGCTGAGAGGGAAGTGTTTGACTATACTTTTTACACTTTTGGAGTTTTGAAATTTGAGATTAAGAATCAGATCTTACATCTGCACATTTCCAAAACTATAAAAAATAATTTCTCAAACTATCAAAAATTTTCAAAAGGAAACATTGGTGGTTTTGAAGCCATTTGTTAAAAATATAAGACTGTCATAATTTCCAATTAACTTGTAAGAGATTGATGACTGAAAAAACAAAAATTATTAGGTAAATTTCAACAAAACATTTGCATAATTGGCAGAGAATTTAAGAATACAATGATTATTGTTGCAGAATTTAATAAACTTCTGCTTAATCTGCATATGACAATGAGAATCACTTTGAAAGGTGCCATTAAATCTGAGCATGGAACTAAAGGGACCTTGAAACTAGCCCTTTAATTATTGATCCAAAAACGGTTTAACTAAAGTTTTCAGAGTATGGAATTGGATAATGAATCTCATTCAGTCATGTCTATCCCACTAAAATTTTATTGATAATAACAATTTAATTATAGCCAGGCATCTTGGGCTGTTAATAAAAAATTTAAATGTTAATTTCACCTCTATCTCACCCTTTTTGAATTTTAGTTTGCTGTTTATCTATAATTTAAGTAACATTGGGACAGAAGTACCTGGGTGTGGCTTACCTACTGAGGGCACATGCTCAACTTTGTTGATGGGATTTGTGTCAGTTTGCAGACAGATGCTGAAGAGAACAGCTCTCCCTTGGATGGCAGGTTCTGGCCGAGCTGAGTAGTGAGGAGGGCTGTTGAGGAAGAAGGGAATGAAGGGGTAGGAAGGCCCAGAGTGTAGTTATCCCCTCGGTCCCAAGAACGGGATTCTAGAATCTCTAGGCAGTTGGAGACAAAAGAGCTAAGAATTCTTCCTCTTCTAGGGCTCTATAGAAAGGGTCTTGGTTAAAGGCAGGATCTCTCGTGCATGGGAAGAGTCAGGAATATCTTCATGGGATGCAGGAAACTCGTGGGAGATGCCCGACACTAACTGAGTAAGTAGAACAGCGTTTCTTCCCCAAATTCACCCGAGTAATGCCTTAGGAGCAGACCTCAGAGATCTGTCTTTAATAAAACCTAAATTACTCTGATGAAGTCACCTGCCCAAAGGACCATCAATGTCAACCCCTGGCTTGAAGGATGTAAAACATTACGTTTGGGGCTGCCATCGCTGTGGGGTTTTGTATGGTTCGATTTCATTTGTTTGAGCCTAGTAAGATTCTAAGGCAGGAGATGGAAACCGATTTAATTGGTAAGCTCTGCATCTTATACCTTATTTGTCTCCCTGTCAATGCCTGGCCCAATACTAGGGCATAGCTCAGTGCTGTACGCCAGGAACTTTTCCTTTAAAGGGTCAAAGTATCTTTTAGGCCTTGTGGTCCCTACAATCCCTAAGAAAACCATTCAGCTCTGCCATTGTGGTAAGAAAGCAGCCACACACAGTCTATGGCTGAACAGGCATAGCTATGCTCCAATACAAGCAGGTGGGTTTTGCTCATCTTGCTTTTCACCAGCATGTGCTCCACATATCCCAGATGACATGCATTTTCCTTCCTTCTTGTGTAGTTACTTTAAAGCCCCTCAGAAACTCTCCCTCTGGCTTTGCCAAACACTCAGCCCTGTTTTTAGCTTCACCTGTCCATTGGGGAACCTGAGGAGAAACCTATACTTTTAGAAATTTCAAAACAGGTGCAGAAAATGATATGGCAGGAAAATATGTAAGAATATCTGATTTGGTATCACGAGCAGTTATCAGAAATTTCCCTCCACTGCCATCCCAGCAAGGTCCTACGCTTGGGGAAGACAGATTACTTCAGCAGAGGAAGCGATTCTGGAAAGCTAGGTCCCGACAAGGGATGACGCTGTTGATCCCAATCCCGTTTTAAATAACTCTGAGAGGGTCCCTTTATGGCCCTTCTCCCAACACCCAACACTTCCCTGTTCTTGTGACCCATCATCCTCTGTCCCCCTCCTACTCATCAGTTGACACCAGACTTTTAGGAGGCCCCTTAAAACAGTGGTGGAGCGGTCCCCCAAATATATCGCAATTGTGATGTAAGACATATTTTTGAATGAACACTCCCACATTTGGAAAAGCATCAAGAAAAAAAGAATGGAAGAAAGCTAGGGTGCTAAAACGCCTCCCTTCTCTCAACCCTCGGACAGTAAATCTTGAAGTTGTCTACACAGACCCAAGTATATTTCATCTGTGGCTGGAATTAGGTGTCTGTTTCTACACCTACAGGGAATACCTAGCTCTTTGTAGTCTGTTTCTTTTCTATTCATAAAATTAATGAGAATCCTAGGAATGTATCACCCTCTGTGGTTTCCAGCCGGATGGATACAGGAGGACTGAATTCCTTGCTTGCCTGATCCTAGGAAAAGAGCATTTGCTTGAAAGTAAGCATTAGGCAAAGAGCTGCACTCACTCCTTCCCTGGGCTGGATCCTCTCTGTACTTCGTTGTTCCCTGATTCTGGCCTTCAACATCTGTGGCTGGCAGATTTTGAAGTTCTCATTGGTGACAGACTTCACCTCAGGACAAAGCAAGATTGTCTGACCTGGTCTTCTAATTTTTGACAGGTTCTGCCTTCCACGGGCCCCAGGATGAAGACTGCCAGCATCTTGGCCCTGATTGGCTGTCTGGTCACAGTCACTGAGCCCAAAATCTACCCTCACTGTAAATTGGCAAAGATATTGTTGAGGGCTGGCATGGACAATTTCCAGGGCTTTAGCCTTGAAAACTGTGAGATTTCTCCCTTCCTGTTCTCTTTCTACCCTTGATCTCACGCCCCCCCCACCCCTGAATGTCAAAGGCCCCTTCTAGGTACACTTCCATTTATTTGTTCCCAGATTTTCCATACTCTGCTCCACCAGGGACGGCCACTAGGCGCTCACATGTTCCCATCAACTGCTCCTCCCGGGAGCCCCACTGCTTTACCACTGCCCCTCATGTCCCCCAACTTCTGGAGTCCTGTACCAATGACACCAGAAAGAGAAGGAAAAAATGATGCCACCCTTGCTGGCATTGTGGGGGTGGGCCTGACTTTTAGAGGAATCCAGATCAGCCATTGACTAGGCGTGGAGTTTAGGTGTGCATCCCTGCCTGTCATGTGGCCCCCGGTTGTGCTACCTGCCCTGACCTTCCCCAGGGTTTGTTGGGAGCAGAGCATTGTTGTAGCATATACAAGGGAACTCTCTCCCAAGAGCAAGGTTAGAAGAAACAATGCCTTTCTTCCTCTGGCATTTCTAACTTTTCCCTTCTAGGGATCTGCATGGCATACTATGAGAGCCGCTACAACACCACAGCTCAGAAGGTGCTGAGGGACGGAAGCATCGACTACGGCATTTTTCAGATAAACAGTTACACATGGTGCCGACGTGAGGAACTAGAAGAGATGAACTACTGTCAAGTTGCCTGCTCTGGTACAGCTTTGATTTTCATCCTCAGGGACAGAGCTATGAAAGCTGATAATGGAATATCCACCCACTTTCTGAATTAACTAAAATTTGCGGTTCAGATGTGCAGTTAGGTTTACACCAGGCCAATAGATTACTCAATGGTTCCCCAAAGTGACACTCTGGATCCTGTGGCCTAGTTGTCAACTGATGACTTATTCCTTCTAGGATAAGTTTTATAATGCCCACTGTGAAGACAGTGGGACAGACAAGTGACCCTACTACCTTTTCATGGATAGAGATAATAAATATCTTCAGTAAGAAGGAGGAAGCTGTTTGTCAACCAATTTCCATGAGCAATTCACTCAAAGGATGCAGTCTATGCCTCTTTGTGCAGAACGAGACATATAAATACACTTCACATCACATTTTTAACTAGTATAAATAAGGCTATAATTCACTTCCAAATCTTCTAATTTAATAATTTAAGAAATATAGGTGTGCACAGAATTGAGGATAGCAAGACCAATCAGACATGACTTCTGGCATTAGGGAAAGAATCCATGTTTATGTGAAGTTACTTGCAACATTACCAACAGATGTGGGTTGAATGATGTGGGTTTCAGAGGAAAGAGGTGTTAAGAAAATCATGAAGTTTTGTAGACACAGTGATATTTGATCTAGGACTTGGAGGACAGATAAGATTTGGATATTCAGAGACAGAGCAGAGTCATTCCAGGTAAGGAAGACAGCAAAGGCAAAGAGGTGCAGGTGGGGTTGTGTGGGCATTAACGGGGAGAGGTGAGACAACTGTCCTCTCTGGAACAAAGGGGACATGAAAACAAATAACAGGACATGTGGTTGGAAAGGCTGATTACTCCCTGACCATAAAGGACCTTGGAAGCCAAGCTAAGGAGCATGCACTTATTTCTGCCCGCAGTAGGAAATCAGTAAAGGTTAGTTAATGAAGCATTGTTTCGGAAAGATTAATCCACAAGCAGAGCGTGAGAGACATTAAAGAAGGCGCCATTTGGGTGCTACTGCCATCGCTGAGGTGAGAGGTTGAAAGACCTGAGGATGGGCATGGATGGGGCATGGAGAAGGGACAGATGTAAGAGGTATTCAGTAGCAGAATGACAGAACTCAGTACATGATCATCTTTTTTACTCAAAAAAGAATGTAAGTCTCTTCCCTCTAGAATGTAAGTTTATCGAATGCAGGAGTTTTATCTGTTTTGATGATTGATGTGTCCTCAGTGCTTAGAATGGTACCTGACCATTGTTGGAGATCAATGACTATTCATTAAATAAATGGATGGTGGGAATGAGGAGCAAGGGTGGAGACAAAGAATCCTATGGCAAATTCTTTAGGAGCAGAAAATGAATTTTTAATTTCTCTTTGACATATACAAGATGATCAGTACACATATTTGAATGTATAAATGATTGAACAATATGTTAATTTATCTGGAAAAGTGCCCCTAGCCCTACATTAATGCAGGATGCTCACTACCTTCAGAGGCAGATCACCCGATCATTGCTCAGTCTTTAATTTGGAACATGCTTTTATTGGACCAAAATCTATACCTGTCTAGCTTATTTCCATTAACCCTAGCTTTTCCTTCTGGATTTCTTCAAAACAAATTTGTCCAACTTTATACATAGAAAGTTATTAAATATTTGAAAATGATTAGTAGACATTTCTCATATTCAATTTTGTATCTTCTGGGCTAAAACATTCATTATCCTCACCTTCCTGCAGGTATGACTTTTAAACTCCTCCTCATCCTGGTCAATCTCATTAGCACTGCCCCAGTTTGCCAATGAAGTCTTCCCTCTTGAACATGGCCGTTGGACTTGGGCATTACCTCCCATGATAGTTCCCATAATGGCCTCCCAGGACACCCACTTTCTAACCCCTGAAGCCTGTAAATAGGGTACCTTACATGGCCAAAGAGGCCTTGCAAATGTGACTAAAGGTACTGACTTTGAGTGGAGGAAGTTATCCTAGGTTATCTGGGTGGATCCAATCTAAACTCAAGTCCCGAAAAATGGAGAATTTCTTCCCAATGTGGTTAGAGAAAGATTTGATGGAAACAGGAGGAGGAGGGGAGCTTCAGAATATGAGGTACTCAACCCACTATTGCTGGCTTGTTAAGATGGGAAAAGGGGGCCAAGTCACAGAATTTAGGGGGCCTATAGGAGCTGGGAATGACCCTTAGCTGACATCCAGCAAGGAGGAAGGGACCTCAGTACTACGACCACGAGGAATTGAATTTTGCCAACACCAAAATAAGCAACAAAAGTGGATCCTTCCCCAGAACATCCAGAAAGGAAAATAGCCTTGCCAGGTACACAGACATTGAGGACTGTTGTGTCTTCTTGATGTAGCGAGCCTTTTATCATTGGAGTCAATGTCCCTCCTTAAATTTGGTAATAGTTCTCATTCCCTAATCTACTTCATCTGACAGTAATATAGCCACTTAACTTTCTTCATACAGTATATTTCTTTTACTTTTAACCTATTTGTATATTTATAGCTATAGTGAGTTACTTATAGACAGCATGTGGTTAGGTGTTGCTTTTATATCCAGGTTAATAAGTTCTGCTTTTCAATAGGAATGTTTGGAACAGCAGTCAACAAACTTTGTCTTAGAGTGCTCAGTAGTAAATATTTTAGGCTTTGTGGACCATGTGCTGTCTCCATTATAGCTATTCAACTTTCCATATAATATATAAACAGTCATAGATAATATGTAAATGAATGGACATGGCTATCTTCCAATAAAACTTTATTTACAATAACACAAGGTGGGCCCATGGACCATAGTTTGCTGAACCTTGGTTTAGACCATGTATACTGAATGCATTACTGTATGGTTACTTTAAAATCTACCATGTTGAGTGGAGGTCTACTAGTAAGCATTCTTTTAGATTTTGTTTATCTGAAATTTCATTTTCTTCTTTGAGTAATATCTTCTCTCTATGTTCTAGACTGAAAAATGTTTTCTTCTCAATATGTTAAAGATGCCCTGCTGTCTTCTGCTTGACTTGTTTATTGTAAAAAAAAATAGTGATTTTTTAAAATCTGTGTTCTCATATGTAAAGTGTCCTATTTCCTCTAGCTGCTTTTAAGATTTCCTTTTCAGCTTTAATTTATCAGCAATTTAATCATAATGTACAAGGTCTGTACAAAAGTCCAACCATTGTTAATATACTGACAACGGTTTACACAACATTGATGTAACCCGCAGCCAAGGAGAGTGGACTGGAATGTGCATGTGTGAACAACTTCACTGTACTAGTCAGTGGGGGTGGTAGACGCCACTGACTGAGCATATGTACTGTGTGGCTGTCTCATTCAAAGTGACTGAGTGAGTAGAGCAACAAATCTGTATCAAATTTGTATTAAGCTTGAACATTCCTCCATGGAAACTATTTGGATGATTTGGAAGGCCGCAACCACAGGTAACTGGTGATTGGCAGCTTCATCATGACAATGTGCCTGCCCATGCAACACGTCTCATGAAGGTTTTTAGCAAAACATCAAGTCACCCAAGTGACTCAGCTCCCCTACAACCCAGATTTGGCGCCCTGTGACTTCGGGCTTTTCCCCAAACTAAAATCACCTTTTAAAGGGAAGAGATTTCAGACCATCAATGAGATTCATGAAAATAGGATAGGGCAGCTGATGATGATTGGGAGAACTGTCTGAGGTCCCAAGGTGCCTACTTTGAAGAGAAATGAGATGTCATTGTCCTATATACAATGTTTCTTGTATCTTGTATCTTCTTCAATAAATGTCTCAATGTGTGTGGCTGGATACTTTCTGGACAGATCTGGCATATTTTCTTGTGTTTATCTACTTCATACTCATTAACATTATGGATCCCTGGGATTATAATTTTCATCTTTTCTCCTAAAGCTATAACGACACATTTTAGATCACTTGATGTTAGGTCACTAAAGCTCTTCATTTCCCCCCTTTAGTGTTTTATTTTAAGTAGTTTTCATTGCTATATCTTCAAGTTCTCTGACCCTTTTTTCTGAAATGCCTAATCTATTAAATTCATCAATTGAATGTTTCATTTCAGATAGTGTGGTTTTTTTCAGTGCTAGTTCATTGTTTTGTGTTTTATTTTCTCACTTTATTCATGTTTTTCTTTAAGTCCTTAATATAATAAATAAACATCTTTATCAGTACTGTTTTAAATTTGCTGTTTGCTAATTCAATTCAGTCTTTCATTTCTGGGTGTTTCCATTGACTGATCTTTCTCCTAGTCAAGGTTTACATTTTCATGCTTCTTCGCACATCTTATATCTTTGTATTGGATACTGGACATAATATATGTTACTTTGCTGAGCATCTGGATTCTGTTGTCTTCCTTTAGGGAATGTTGAGTTTCGGCCTGGCAAGCAGCTAACTCTGATCAGGAAAGTTCTAGAATTGCCTTTGTGGTAGAACTACTTTAGTCTTCCTATCAAGGCAAGGCTTCTCTGGTGTCTCTTTTGACTGTCCCAGGGATTGGGCAAGGTTTCTCTCCTCTTTCTGGTTGTGAATTAAGAGTCTCCCAGTTTGAGCTCTGTATTTGTTCAGATCCCTCGTAATTGTTCACTGATTACCTTAAGGAGTTCTACCCTTTGCATGCCCAGTATAGCCTTCAGCTAAAGACTCAGAGGAATTCTTTTGTTTTTTCTTTTTCAATTACAGTTAACACACACCATCATATCAGTTTCAGGTGTACAACATAGTGAGTAGACATTTATATAACTTACAAAGTGATGGTCCCATAAGTCTGAAACTGGAAAAGTCAGCATTCGTGCTGCCTGTCACTACCAGGACCAATAAGCAGAGACAAGGATTGAATCTTTATGGGTACTTGATTCAGATGCCTACCCCTTTTATAAGGAGAAGAAGAGGTAGGAAAAAAGTAAGTAAGGGTTTTGGAAATGAGGGGGAAATTTAATCACATAAAAGCTGCAGTCTGATTTTCCTAACATCCTTTCATCTGCTGACCAGTGATTCTTAATCAAGAGATGATCCCTCCCTGGAGCACAGTGGCTCAGATGCCATCCTGATGGCTTGCAGTCGTCCTGAGGCACAAAAGTGCAATTGTTAGTGGGTCTTCTCGAGTCAGGGTGGGTCTGGTCATACATTCCAATTCCTGGAGCAATAGGTTTCTACATGCATTAATCACCAGGCCTATTAACTACATAAATAAGGCTAACATTTTTAACTCTTGAGTTCCCCCATCAAGTCTAGTACTCATCTGACATCACACATAGTTGTTACACTATTACTGACTATATTCCCTATGCTGTTCTTTACATCCCTACAACTGTTTTTATAGTTGGCATTTAGTATGTTTTAATCCCTTCTTACGTGGAATTCTTATGCAGATTTCTGGTGCTCTCCTTCTGGGTGCCTATCAGGCACTCTTCTCCACAAATTCCAGCTGTCTTGGCCTCTGGTCTAGTCTCCTCCACTTCCATTCCTGCCCGAGTTCCGCCTTTCTGCCTGCCTTCCCATGGCTGCCTCTGCCCAGAGAGTCGTGGCAATCACAAGGCTCACCTTGTTTGGTTTCCATCTCTCAAGACTCATGATTCTGCATTGCCTGATGTGTAAAGTCTAAAAATTATGTTCTCATGTAGTCTGTCTAATTTTCCAGTTTACAGTGGGAGAGAAAATCTGTTATTCCATCATGGCCATGTTTAACTTTACATGCAGTTTAATATGATAACATTTTTTACCGTACAATTTAGTTCCAATTAAGGAGGTCTGGATAAATGTATATCTGCAAGACCATCTTGGATTCTAGAAATTAAAATGTTGGATGATTCATGGTAAGAGGTGAAGGAACATTCACATTTGTTATCTCATCACAAAAAGCATGGGATATTTTGCCCTGGCTGGGTGGCTCAGCTGGTTGGAGCACAACTCTGTACACCAAAAGATCGCAGGTTCCCTTCCCGGTTGGGCCGCTTACAGGAAACAACTGTTCGGTTTTTCTTTTTCACATCAATGTCTCTCTCTCTCCCTTCCTCTTTTTCTACAATCAATAAACATTTGGAGGGGGGTGGGGAGAAAATACAGACAACTGTAATCGAACAACAATAAAATAGTTTTAAAAATAAAATAAAATAAATCAATAAACATATCCTCAGGTGAAGATTTTTAAAAAAGAGCCAGAAAAAAGTATACACCACAAAATAAATAAATATATATATAAATCAATGAAGCAAGGAAGCAAGCCAGCATGGGATTTTTTAGGGACAGCTTTCGAATAGAAAACAAGATGTTGATTTTATATCACCCCTCAGTGACTGGCCTCCCTCGGCCTCGGGACAAGAGTCTTTAACTATGGACAACGTCAATCTGTCTCGTGTATTACACGGTAGGGCTATTTGTTATGGGAACCCAAAAATAATTTAGCACTAGGGTATGTTTACAAGGTACATGCCATTTCATATATATATACTGTAAACATGCACCTCATGTCCATCTTCAAAGCTGTAGAATCTCTTTACTGCCATGCTAAAATCGTATTTCTAAAATTCCTGCCTACCTTCTCCAAATTATTTGGACACAATATTTATTATATATACACATATGTATAATATTATGACAGCAGTCTTTGTTTTCTCCCAACATCATAGATGTCTTTAATATAAGAGATGCCTAAGAGAAAGAAGGTGAGTATTGCCTCTTGTATCTAGTCTAGCCAATTTACAGTAATCTCTGTTTCTCACCAGCCCAGTCCGAGTTGGCCTTTGTCAGTCTAGAGATGGGACAGAGATGTAAATTGTGCGCATGGGAGTGATATTTCAGTTGGGATGCAGGAGGATGCTGGGGAGAGACAGACCTGAAGCAAACTAACAACAGGAAATGGTTCTTTTTGTGCAGATTGTTACTGCTTTCTGCTGTTGTAAGTAGGAGAATAAACTATGCAATTGTATAATGCTTTGCCCTTCAACATAATAACCCTTTCCTTATTCGTGTTTGACTGGAAAGAATTGTCTACTTCAAGTAAATTGAGCAGAAGCGGTTCTTGGCATGGATCCTGGAAATACTTGCTATCTTAGCTCATTCCTGCCCCTCTGCTGCCCCTCTGTGGTGGTTCCATTGTGTTTCCACACCTCAGCTCCACCTCAGTTTCTTTACTTCCCAGCCCCCAGCACCCTTATCAGACCACTTAAGCAAATTCCCAGTCACAACCCACTAGCACTTTTGAAACATCTCAGTCTACAAAACAGTGCTATGACAAAACAGAAGGCCGATGAACACCTTACCCAGGCTCCAGACCTGGGCCCACCGTGCCCAGTCCTCCCTCCCGTGGTCACACAGCCTCTTGAGCCAAGCAGACCGCCTTCACTCAAATACCAGTCTTGCTCTTTGTGGACGTAGCTGGGCTGGGCTCCAATCCTGGTGCAATAAAACACTGTCTGCTTCTCCCCCACCCTGTGTAATCTGTGTCCTTTCCACCCCTAAGGCCCCACTGAACCCACTTCTCCTAGGAAACAGGCCCCAACCACTTCCAAACACAAACCGCAGTATCTCGGCACTCAGCAAGCACGCAGAAGTGTTTCTAAGTAATTTGAACATGTATCAGATACCAAGCACTTACGTTTTAATAATCTCATAGTAAATAGAGTTATTTTAAAAATTAATAAATCACTTATATTTTTATTATCAACTTCATTAGTCTATAATGTTCCATAAGTGGGAATCTTTGCTTAAGTAGCTCTGCTGGAAGGAAAAAAACAGAGATAATAGATTTTAAGCCCTAGGTTTGAGTGCAGGCTCATTTACTGTGTGTGTGACCTTGGTTTGTAAGTGTGTAAGGGTGCCCACCCACATGGCTGTTTGAGGACTAAGAGATAATGCATGAAGAGACTACCAGTGCCTGGCATTCAGTAAGTTTCTATAAAGGTTAGCTGTTAGTAATAGCTATCATTATTCTAAATACTTGTTTCTCTAGAAACAAGGCAAACACCTCTATAACCTACCAAATCTTTATTTTGCACTATATGACAAATGTTAGTAAATTTGCATATATTGCCTCAATTTGTTATCATTTATAGATCATATTTTTTGTTAATTTTGCCCTGGTAAATATGTTTGTGTTTTAAATAAAAAATAAGCTGCATTAAGAATGAATTTTCTTCAAAGAAATCTATCCCTACCTTTATCTGCTAGTCTAGCCTACCTGAAAAAACAACATAATTAGTAACTAAACCAGCATACTCAAGAAAAAACTTTCATTTTCAACCGAGTTACAAAATAATCTGCTATTGCAATATTCCATTAAACTGCAGCATTGTAGGCTACATTACTCTCTTTGATTATTTTTTCCTTATAATAGATAAAATGCATTTCTGTTGTAAAAGACTTAGAAAATACACAGTGACAATTTGAAAGCATTGGTGATCACATGATTAAGAGCTAACCTTTCTTAAAATACTTGTGAGTTTATGACTGTTTTTCCTCTCTACCAATGTCATCTTCTAGAACTTTCTGAGATGATGGTAATGTTATCTGCATTATCTAATACAAGATCACTAGCCACAATAAAGGCGCTATAAAGCATCTGAAATGTAGCAAAAACAACTTAGGAACTGAAATTCTAATTGTATTAATTATTTAAATAGTCACACATAGCTAATAGCTACCATATTGGACAATATAGCTCTAAATAGAAAATTTTACAATATCAGTAACTTCGTATTGGGAGTGGTTTTCAATATTAAAGTATGTAAAATATGATTTATATGGCTCTTTATTTCATTATATGGAGGAATTATTAATGTGAACATCCATAATTATGAGGCGATTAGATTTTTTCCATTTGGAAATAAATTTTCTCTGTTTAAATAAAACAGTAAACCAGTTGATTATTTCCTTAGGAGAGATGCAGAAAGAGAACTTTGTGAGTGAAAGGATTAGAGCTACTTTAAGGCTCTGGAACTGCTTGCTTGAAAAGCTGAACCCACCACCCTCCCACCAGCAAGAATTCAACAGTGCCTATCTCATCGTACTTTAGTCAGCATCAAGCATTACCCAATTCTTTAAAAACCCTTCTTTAATTGATAAATAGAAATGGTATCAAATGGTGTGGGTTTTGTCTCTGGTGCTCGTGGTGGGCATGAGATGACCTGCTTAGATTTCTCTTTCAGGGAGGATGCTGGCCTCCGCTGCCTGTGTGTGTTTGCAGACAGTCTACCTAGCACCTCCTTGGGGTCTGCCTGCACTGCAGAATGCTGCGGCCCGCTAAGGCTGTGCCCCCTGGGGCAGCCCACGCCCAGCGACTGAGTGGGGCGGAGCTATAAACACCTGGCCATTCGGATCTCATGCGGGCAACTCTGATGGGCAATATTCACTCCTGAGCTCCTGGCAGCATTGGCTGAGGCTTCGAATGACCTGTATCAGAGATGGACCTTTCCATCTGCCCAGGCTTGCTTCAGCCCCACTGCTTCCACATGTGGGGGTCCCTAGTAAATACCTTGTACCTCAAACCCGTCTCGGGATCTGCTTCTGGAGAACCCAATCTGCCACAGAAGTGGTACTGGACTTTTTATCTTTTTTTTTACATTTTTTATTCTATTTTATTTTTTAATTTTTTATTGTTATTCTATTACCATTGTCCCAATTTTCCCCTCTTTGCCCTCCTCCACCCAGCCCAATGCCCGCTCTCACAGCCCATCCTCACACCATTGTCCATGTCCGTGGGTTGTTCATACACGTTTCTGGACTAGTCCCTTCCCCTTCTTTCCACCATTATCCCCAGACCCCCCTTTCCTCTAGTCGCTGTCCGTCTCTCCCATGTTTCAAGCCTCTGGTTCTATATTGCTCATTAGTTGGTTTTGCTCATTAGATTCCTTTTACAAATGAAATCATATAGTATTTGTCTTTCACTGACTGGCTTAAAAGGTAGGAGTTCCTCCTTTCTGCTGTGTTGTATTCCATTTTGTGAGTGTACCCAAGTTTTTTTTGATGCACTCATCTACTGATGGGCACTTAGGCTGGTCCCAGCGATTGGCTATTGTAAATAGCACTGCTATGAACATAGGGGTGCACAGGTTCTTTTGAATTGATGTTGGACTTCTATGTTTACCTGCCTTTTTCTGTCATGTTTGTGTTGAGAAGGATTTTGAGGTCACTTCTGGGCAGGCAGGAAAGAATGCTGATGTTAATACATTTTCAATTGAAAAAAATTATGTCTGAAATTCACAGAAAAATAATAAAGGCAAATTGATGTATTTGACAGAAAACTTAAAAAAAGTCTGCATATACCCTGGCTGATGTAGCTCAGTGGATTGAGCACGGGCCTGAGAACCAGAAGATCGAGGTTCGATTCCCAGTCAAGGCACATGCCTGGGTTGCAGGCCAGTTCCCAGCGGAGGACGCACAAGAGGCAACCATACATTGATATTTCTCTCCCTAACCCTTCCCCTCTAAAGATAAATAAATAAAATCTTTAAAAAAATTCTGCATATAAAAATACCTTGGATAAAACTTGTAGTGCACAACTAGAAAGTTATAATAGACAAAGTTTACTATAAAGAGATCTTCTATGTCAAATTCACCTGAGTAGAGGAAACAGCATACTGTCCTGTCTTGTGCATTTCTTTAGGACACAAGAAACACTCTGCAAAACAACTCAGGACTGATCTATTCCTCTGGAACTTCAAGAAATCCAAGACATGGGTGATCTGGAAACAAAAATAATTCTTTGGTTTGCCAAGAAGCTCAACAAAAAATAAGACCATGGCTCCTAGTTCTTCCAAATCTCCTGTTCCAAAAAAGCAGAGATAAAAGTGAAGAAAACCGCAAATAATAAAGTCTGAGCTAACCCTATACCTCCTCTCTCTTACAGCCTTGCTCACTGACGACCTGACAGATGCGATTATCTGTGCCAAGAAAATTGCTCATGAGACTGAAGGGATGGACTATTGGTAAGAGGTTTTCTTTGGGAGACTTACTCTGACATGCGCAAAAGGACTGCAGCAGACGTGGACAAACTCGTCTCCACAGCGTGGTCCAACAGTGGTGCTACTGTGTCTTGTCTATGCCCTTCTCCATCAGAGTGTGAGCGTGCAGTGAACATAGTGGAAGGCATCTGTATGGGGAGGAGAGAGGGAATTGAGTCACGATCATTTTCAGTGGTTTTTCACATTCCAAACAATGGGAAAAGAGTTGCTTTGTAATGTGATTAGTGAAGTATCAGTGAAGTCAGTACACCAAAGGAAAAAAGCTTGAGTGTTTTCTAGATTTGTATAAGATTTGGAGGGCCACAGCAACATTTTGTGGGGCTAGAACAAAGAGCAGTGAAAAGAAAATAACCACGTCACACAGTGAATTGGCAGGACACTTCCTGGGAGGGCACACGCTCACCGTCATCTTCAGCTGCACTTCTGGAGAATGTGGCTACATCAGATCACCCTCTTGGGGAACCAGAATTTTCAGAGATGTGGGTTTTTAACTAAAGGATCTATCTTTATAAAAATTGCTTTCTTGTTGTGAGGCAAAAAATGACTAGAAGAAAACCGGTGAAAGCAAAGTCTTAAGGTAAAAGGATAGAGTCCTCGGATCTCAGAATCAAATGAAACAAAATCCCGGACACTGTGGGCTATGCGTGTTAATTAGCTGCCATTT
>PVKM010017512.1:0-25844 GCA_004027735.1 Carollia perspicillata
GGGCAGCAGGCAGAGGGACCAGTAATGGGAGGTTGTTGAGATACCCAGATACACTGGGTGACGGCCTCGCCTGGGGCTGTGGCCATGAGGATGTGAGGATGAAAGCAAGTGGGCAGTTTTCAGAAATAGCCAGGTAGGTACAAGAGAAAGACTGGCAGAGAAAAGAGAAAAGAGAGCAGTGGGTGGGAAGTGGGAGAGAGGGGAGCTGAGGGTGACTTCAGGGGCCTGGCTCAGGCAGCCAGGGGGACGGTGGCCGAGTTACAGAGAAAGGAGCACTGGAGGAAGGGCTGGCGTGGACCTGGGCTGGGAGGACTTGGGGTCGATGGAGTAGGGTGAAGACAGAGAGGACACTGGAAAATTTAAATCTGAAAACTCGGGGTACTATTGTATGCATTCTAGACACCCATTATGGAAGGGCAGAACCAAGGCAGTGGCTGAAGCCACAGTGGGACGTGGATGGTTTGAAAAATATTTAGGAAGCTGGGTCAACAAGATCTGGAGGATGCTTGAATTTTTTAAAAAAGATTTTATTTACTTATTTTTAGAGAGAGGGGAAGGGAAGGAGAAAGGGAGGGAAAGAAATATCAATGTGTGGTTGCCTCTTGCACACCCCCAACCAGGGACCTGGCCCACAACCCAGGCATGTGCCCTGACTGGGAACTGAACCAGCAACCTTTCAGTTTGCAGGCCGACACTCAATCCACTGAGCCACACCAGCCAGGGCTAATTTGTAATAAATTATTTTTATTTCTTTTGCTTCTATAGAAGGGGAAGGGAAGGAGGGAAACACTGATGTGAGGAAGAAACATCAATCCATTGTCCCTTGCATGCGCTCTGACTGGGGATCAGATCCACAACCCAGACACATACCCTGACTGGGAATCAAACCACTTACTTTTCGGTGTGTAGGACAACTGATGCCCAACCAACTGAGCCACACCGGCCAGGGCGGGAGCAGTTACTATGACGATAGTTATCACCATGGACTGCAGGGGCCAGGGTGGAAGCCGGATGTCACTGGGGCAGCTGCTACAGCAGTCCAGGGGAACGGTGACAGCAGCCTGGACTAGACTGGCCACAGTGGCTCCAAGGGTTTTGTCCTGAGCACTTGGAAGGTGAAGTTGCCATTTGCTGAGATGAGGAGGCTGGGAGGACCAGTTTGGGGGAGGGACGTGCAGGGTTCAGCTTTGAACGTGTTCAATCAGAGACGACAGCTAGATAGATATCTCAGTGTGAAGGCAGTTGGATAGGCGAGCGACCCCAGCTGGGACGCACGGTTGGGACGGGTCAGCACAAAGTGAATATTCAAAGCCGTGAGACCAGATGGACTCAGCCAGGATAGGCCTGGGCGTCTGCCATGCTGACAGCGAGGGCTCCGCCGAAGCCACCGCCCAACGGATGTCACTATTGACAAGCCTGCAGACTTTTGAAAAAGCCTGAGACGCAGGACGTTTGGTCTTGTCAGGGCCGTCTCAAATGTTGGAAGGAGCGTTTCCAGGACATGTAAGAGGGCAGGCTTGTGAAGACATGGAGATGGGTTAGCACTGAGGAGGATGGATGGGTGGCCAGAGCTGAAGTCTTTGCTGATCCCCAAATGTGCGGAACCAGGGAGCGTTGGCACAAAGCTGGCTTTAAGGATATATGTGTTGCCAAGAGCATATAAAGATAATGTAATAAAAGGCAGCAGAGTGGCTAAGAGCGTGAGTTTTGAAGGTGGAGGCTCTATGGGTGTTCAGGCCCTGCCCAGGGTGACCCTGGCTGTGCCGCGCCCCTCCGGCCCGCTCCTCATCTGTACAGAGGGATCAGCTTAGTGTTTCTATCGCAGGCCTTGAAAGAAGGGAAATACAATAGAAAATGCTAGCAAAGCGCTCAGCGGAGCTCTGGCCCCGAAAGAAAAACCACCAACACTTCTGACACCAAATGTGTGGGGTTGTTTCCCACACCAGCCAGTTCTCTGATACCCGCTGGGTGTCCTCCGGGTTGGTTCTCTTCGGCACTGTCTACCTGGAGACAGGGTCAGGTCCCACGGGGCAGGGCTCAGTCCTTCTTCAGAGTGTCCTCACTTCAGAGGCCAATCCTGAGTCCTTAGTGACCTGTAGATCAGAGCTCCCACGCCTCCTCCTCAGGCTCCATGATTTGCTAGAATGGGTCACAGAATTTAGGAAAGTGCTTCACTTACTATTACCTGTTTATTTTAAAAGGATTTGGCTCAGGAACAACCGGATGGAAGAAATGCATCGGGCAAGGTATCCAGAGGGGATGTGGAGCTTCCCTGCCGTCTCTGGGTGCACTACCCTCCCAGCGCCTCGATGTGTTCACCCTAGCAGCTCTGTGAGCCCCTGTGGTTAGGATTTTATAGAGGCTTCATTACACAGGCATCACTGATTGAACCACTGGCTGTTGGTGCTTGAACTCAGTCGTCAGCCCCTCTCCCTGCTCCTGAGGTCAGGGCGCAGGGCTAAAGTTCAGACTCTAATCACAAGGTTGGTTCTCCTGGCAACCACCCCTCCTCCCTCCCATTTTTAGGGGCTTTCCAAAAGTACCTCATGAAAATACACTCAGGTGTAGTTGAAAGGGCCTCGTTCCAAATGACAAAAGATGCTCCTCTTAACCCCCAGCATGCAAGCATTCCAAAGATTTTAAGAGTTCTGTGCCAGGAACTGGGACAGGATGAAGACCAAATGTGTATTTCTTATTATAGCACAATATCACAGGCCTGCAACTGAGTGTAGCTGTCTAATTGACAAGGACACGAAAAGCAGAAGAAAAGAAAGACGCACAATAGGATAAAGGGAGCTGGAGAGGGGACTGGAATCGGTGTTCTGGGCGGGGCTGAACTCAGGGGCTTGTGACCCGTGCAGCCACACGGGGTGCTGCTCTAGGAATAGGATCCGCCGGGGTCTAAATCTCTCTGCCTTCGCCATCTTGAAACTCTTCCTATTTCATCTTTGAACTTGTATTTTGTAAGAGAAATCCAATTCGGCAATGAGGCATGTGTGTGAGCTGAGAAGATACGCCAGGTGGCAGCAAGCAGGCTTCTGCCAGCAAGCACGGTGGAGCAGTGGGGTCCACGGGTGCCGAGCAGGTGGCCTGGCCACCTGGCGTGCACCCACATGGCTGGGCAGTCTGGGACACCGTGGAGCTGCCAGGGGGCAGCCGGGCCGGGATCTGTGCCCAGACCGGCAGCAGCAGAAGATGGGCTGTGGTCCGCCAAGGCCGCGGTGAGAGAAGGGACCCCACGTGGAAGAGCCTGCGGTGGGGCAGCTACACAAATATAAGTGCCGCAGCCCAAGTCTGGGGCGGGGACTGCCAGCACTCACGCAGCGACCCGAGAGCACATTATTTACAAACCAGGACATCCATGTGGACGTTGCCAAAAAGCATCTGAGAGTTAGAATTCTTCAGTGTTTAGCATCTCTGATTTTGAGAATTGCTGCAACTTTGCAAAGCAAATGGTCACAGGCTTTGAGACGAAAATTAAATTTAAAGATCACATTCTCTAGAATAATAGTTCTATGGAAAATAATTCTATTTTGTGTGAAGTTTCATTATTAACAAGGGAGGCAATTTTAAAATTAAGTTTTCCTTGTAATCAAAGATACAGCAATCCAATGCCTAAAGAGGTTATTAAAATTATATACAAATCATGAATTCACTTTCAGTTTCTTGTGCTACCAGTTACGGAATGCGTTGGAGGAAACATTAAAGTGTTGCCATGTACTTTTACATATACAATTAAATGCAGGCTTATATGGAATTGATCTGCATAGAGAGTTACATTTTTTTAGAAAAGCCCCGGCCGGGATGGTTCATTTTCAGTCGTACTGCGAAGCAAAAGGCCGCAGGTCTGATTCCCGGGCAGGACACACGCCTGGGTTTCAGGTTTGGTCCCTGGTCAGGGCGCCTGCGAAAAGCAACTGATTGATGTTTCTCTCCCTCTTTTTCTCCCTCCTTTCCCCTCTCTCTCAAACTAAATAAAACTAACTTTTAAAAAACTTCAAGTTATTTTTAAGAAAAATTGTTCCACCCGAATCATCAGCTCTTGATATCCTAAAATTTATATTTTGAAGTAATTGATCAGAAAGGTCTCCTAATGTGACAGCCCATGAAGTGTTCTTCACAACTCCATAGCCGTTGCATTCGCAGGAAGATCCCTCTCCGAGTTAAAACTTGTAGAAACTTATTCGTGATCTCGCAGTGGCCAGGAGTGCCTGTCGGAGCTTGGACAACGGGCCTGCTGCAGAGCCTGTAATGAAGGGGCCGCTCCAATGAGGCGAGCTGTCATCTTCTCACCAGGGCGGGGCAGGTGGGGGCCTTGCCTCCAGTTTGTAAAAAATCACGTCTGTGAAGCTCACTACAGCGCAGCGAGGTGTGTTTGTATGTCATGGAAACGAAGTTGGCAAAAGTACACATTTGGATGACCAAATAAATGAGTTTGCAGGAAAATCTAACGATCAGTTAGGTATCATATTAATAGCCCTGACTCGTGTGGCTCAATGGGTTGGGTGTCATCCTGCAAACCAGAAGGTCGCTGGTTGGATTCGAGGTCAGGACACAGGCCGGGGTTGCAGGCCAGGTCCCCAGTGGGGGGCGTGCAAGAGCCAACCGATCCATGTTTCTCTTGCATATCGATGCTTTTCTCCCTCTCTCCCTCCCTTCTGCTCTCTCTAAAAATGGATAAATAAAATCTTTAAAATAAGATGTCGTATTAGTAATTTATTATATTATATAAAATAATGACAAAATAGATTGTTGCCATTTTAGGTTTATATATTACTCGTGTGCCAGTATTAACCTCACTACATTTTATAAGTAATAAAATATTTTGAAGGAAAAACCTTTATACTTTAATGTCTTTAACTGCACTATTTGTCACTGTTTTCTGAACGACAGGCTGTGCCTTTTTCTTTTGAGACAGGCCTGCAAATTACGTAGGGTCTCCAATTCTGAAAACCAATATTTCTTTGAAAGGATTTTTGTATTTCCTGAAAGTTTCCTGATTCTGTTAAAGCTCTTGCCAGTTTTCACGGACTTCCCTCCAGTCCAATGAATGATAACCACGTTATAACTTTTTAAAACCCACATCCACGTGCGGGCGGCTGATCCGCTCCGAAGGCTGCCACTCTCTGCTGGGATGCCCTCGTCCTTTTCCAAGACTCTGGCCTGTTGCCCCACCCACCCCGCCCCCACCCGTGGCACATCCCAGTCCTTCGGATGTTGACGTCCCATTGTGAAGTCCTCTTTGGAGGTAAAGAGTGGAGGAAATGATGAGGAAGACAGAAAGTGCAAATGGAGGGCCGGTGTGAGTGTTAGTGATCACTGGTAAGTGTTATACGATGAATTCCATTAATCTTCTTGAAGACTGGTGGGAAGGGCTGTTACAGGCCAGGCCGGGGCCCAGCGGGGTGGGAGGCCTGACCGGGTGTTGGATCCTAGCCCCGCTGCGTCCCAGGGGTCTACATCCCCAGGTGGGCAACGGACTCGGGGCGAGCCTTCCAAGGGTGGCAGGACTCTCATTTGTCAGCGGTTGCAGCCCTTAGGCCACCTTAAAGCAAAGGGGGCGAGCCTGGGGAGGCTGGAACCTACCACTCACCCCTTTCTCTCCGAACCTTCACCTCCTCTGGAGTCTCCTCCCAGCTCCCCAATTCACCAATCCTTGCGCCCCATCGTGGAGGGGAGCAATCTGATTGGCTTAATCACCGAGAGAGTAGGACCTATCAGCCTATGAAGAGGCGGCCTGTGGCTCTGGTGTTCACCTTTGTCTGATCAGAGGCTGGGGGCAATTCCGATACAGGGTTGAAAGTGAGACTTGACAGATGAATGGGCACATGGACACGCCCGGCACCATGACTGACAGGCCCGCAGAGAGGCCAGAGCTCATCTGCTTCCCCCACCCCTGCCATGTGGGAGTTCTTCTCACACCTACCTTACCCCCCTTTACTCAGCCCATCACTTACTGATGGGGACTTCCCTCAACTGTATCTTGGCTTCTAGTCTTCCCATTGCCACGGTAAACTTTCTGTTTGAATAACTGGCGGCAACAGAGAGCTCAGGTGCCGGGTCACCTGCCCAGAGGGGCTGCATCCACACCCAGGTCTGCACTGCATCGCTGGCAGTCTCTCCATAGTTAGCACGATTATGTTTTGGCTTGCACGTGGGCTGGCTGTCCATCTCCCCTGCAAGGGCAGGGCTGTCTGCCTTGCTCAGTGTGGAACTCCTGGGGCCCAGCGCACTGCCTAGCACTTTATAGGGTCTGGATAAATATCGTGCCCCCTCGGGGGCCACTGACTTTAGAGTGCCCTGCAAACATGCACACGCAGAAGCACAGGAATGGTCTGGAGGGAATGAGGTGAGGCTCCTAATCTCGGTGGCTCCAAGGATTGGGGAAGGAACCAGGATAGGGAATGGTGATGTGTGTGTGCACATACAGTTGGGGGCGTGGCCACTGGCTTCAACTGAAACGATTTTACTAAACAAAGCACCTCCCAGGTCAGTGGAGATGGCAGATCGGTGATCCCAAGCCACACTCTCAAAGAACAGAAACACCATCACGCGCTGCAATCCGCTGGTGGGTTTGGAGTCTTCACTTTATTACTGTCACCAGAAGTCACCACCTTCACTTGGTTCACTACAAATGGACGGATGTCATAAAGGGGGTTGCCACGGGGCAACTGGATTCACTCTTGAGAGACTTAACCAGGTGGTGGGGGGAGTCCAGAGTAGGGGCCCAGGATGGGGACTACCATTCACCGCACACACACACACACACAGATATATTTGTGGAGCCTTATATTATACATCTTATATATAGAAAATATATATATTTATACTATACACAGGCAGTAACGCTGCGGGAGGGGCCGGGGCACCCAGACAAGGGCTGTGGGCACCAGAGGGTGGGGAGTGTCACATCAAGGGGCAGCGCTGGGAGGCAGCTGGACCAGCCCATCCTCCCACAAACTCTTGGGAGGGATGCTCCCACTCCGTGCTCCTTAGAGAATCAGAAGGGATCTTGGGCCAAGGTTGGGGGGCCCCATGGGGTAACAAATGGGGGCTCTTGGTTACATGGGGGAAGCCTGGGACCCCAAAAGAGTCTTTGAAGATCAAGAATGACCAGGAAAGGTTGGAGGGGGAGCAAATGCCAACCTCCCAGGAATTAGTCCCTCAACTGCCACACCCAGGCAGGCGGCCTGTGACTACGTAGGATGATTCAACGCAGGGACAGGAGACCTGGATGCTGAACCTCCGTCTGTGCTTGACTTTGGATGTGTCACTGTCTCCCTGGTCCAGACTCCTGTCTCTAAGGGTCCCTGTGGCTCTAAACTTGCGTGGAACCCAGTTTTCCTGAGCTGTCTCTTGTGCTTGATGGGAGGACAAGACCCAAACCCTGCAAGGTCAGGGTGCTGGGGGGCCCTTCTCCAAGGAAAGGCTCAGAAGCAAGGGAGAGGCGGCAGGGTGGGCAGCAGGGAGGGACAGGGGGATTCCGTTGGCCCAAGAGCACAGGCTTTCAGCTTGGGCCCTCCAGGGTGTCCTCAGCCAGCAGACACAGCAGGGCTTCCCACCACTTTCCCAAGAGGAAGTCAGAGGCCTTGGGTCTCGTCCAAACCCTGCCCTCCGACATCGCTCGCCCTGCTTCTCAGTCCCACCACGGGCTGGCCTCTGCCTGATGGTGAGATGTCTGGGTGGTCCCCCAGGATGAGTGAGGAGTGCTGAGTCAGCTGGTTCAGCGACTCTGACTCCTGTCCCAGGTCGAGTGAACCTCCCAGTCAGGGGTGGCAGGGAGAGTCCGCAGTAAACACCCAGGGACTGGGTGCAGCTTAAATGTGCCCTGTCCTCTAGCCCAGCATCGTCAGAGCTGGTTGGTGCTTGGGCAGAACAGATGGCGTCCCCCTAGGGTCTCCTAGTGTCTGTCAGCAGGGGAGGTTTTCGGTGAGGAGTGGGTGAGGGTAAGCGCTTCTCACGACCTTCCGTGCAGACACTGAACTTCTGCCAGGAACACACCCACACCCACCGCCCACTCACCTGCTCCACCAGCCTCTGGTCTGGTACAGCCAGGTGGAAACCACCACTTGGACTGCCTAGGGGGAGAACCCTCCCTCAGATGTGCAGAACGGCAGCCAGCAACACCCAGCTGTTACTCGGCACTTGGGGGCCCACTCCCCTCCCTGCTGCCCCCTGGGAGGACTTGAACAGACCTGAGTTCAGTTCCATGCCCTACTGCTAACGCAGACTCTTTGAGCCTCAGTGTCCCCTTCTGTTAAGTGGGGACAGTGATGCTCCTTCTCTGCCTACAAAGTTCCTTCTCATGCCCTCACTGCTGTGCCCACTGCTGCCATCCTCGGCCCCCTCCTGGGGAGCCTCAGCCTGCTGTGCACCCCTGGTCCAGCTGTGGGCTGAGCACTCGTCTCTGACGGACTGCCAGCTGCTGGGCCCCATGCACAGTGCCCCATCCCTGCTGCATATCACCTGCCTCTCAGGGGCTTTGTAGGGGGCACGGGGTGCTGGTGGTGGGAATATCCAGCACCCTGCCACCCCAGTCCCCTTGCCCTGCGCCCCAAAGCACTGGGCCCCAGGTCTTCCTGTACCTCCTCCCACTGTTTAAGGCCTCCCTGTCCCTTAAGGCTCAATGAAGAGCCCACCTTGTGCAACAGGCCCCCAACCGTCCCTGCACCTTGGGGACCCCTGCTACCCTCTCCTCGGCAGCCTGTGGCCTCTCTGAGCCTACCATACACCAGGGGCTCTCACTGTTTGCCTTGGGGTGGTCTGTACCACAGCAACAGCCCTCAGGCTGGCCCTGCAGAGTGCGAGCCCTTGTCCCCTCCACCCAGCCTCCCACAGGGAGACTGGCCCCTCGGTGGGCCCTGGGGAAGGCCAGGGGAAGGGCCTTCTATTCCCTTGGCTCCTAAAACCCCTAGGCCGCTGGCTGACCCCAGAGGAGGGGAAGATGAGACAGTGTCCCAGAGCAGTTGTTTCCTGGGAGGTCATAAGAGCAGGGAATCAGGACACCTGCTGGGTGGTTGGGGCCAAGAAACACAGGCAGCCAGCCCAGCCCAGCCACTCGCCCACTGGGACCTTGGGCCAGCTGCTCCCCCTGGGGGCTGTCTTATCGCCTAGCCCTGGGCAGGGTCTTAGTGAGCCTCCCTTAGGGGCAGGGATAGTAGTCAGTCCTTTGGAGGCCACAAAGTGGGTGCCGAGCTCCCAGGGGGACACACACAGCACAGTGTGGCATGCAGGGGAACTCCCACCCTGGGAGGGGCCAGTGTGGGGGGGGATGTGGGAAGAGGGCCTGAGGCGGGACTGTCCCGCTGGGCAGAATGGGCCCCTAGCTTGCAGCAAAATCAGGGTGTCTCACGGGCTGAGGTCCCCAAGGCCTCCCAGAGTCCTGGGGCCACTGAGCAGTGAAGTCCCCGGCTGGGGGATGTGGGAAGGTGGAGACAGGGGACAGCAGGTGCTCTGCAGTCAGGCAGCCTAAGCTTGGCCCCACCTCCACTGCTGGCTGCCTGAGTGACCCTGGATGAGTGACCTTGACTTGTCCAGGCCTCAGCTCCCACAACCATAGAATGGAAACAGCTCCAACACTCCTAGCAGGGCTGTTGTGTCACTGATAGCAGGTGACAGCGCCCAGGGTGGCAGATGTTCACACTTACCCTGCGGCCACACCTTCCCAGCATCACCTCGGTCTGTCCTTCCCTTTGTTCCTACCTCTGGTACCAACAGGGCCTCCTCCACATCTTGTCTCCCCCTTCCCAGAGACCGTTCCTCTTCCACACCCATGCCAAGCACAGGCTGAACGCACAGGTGCTCAATGAATGCTCGATGACAATGAATGAATGCAAACACCCCAGGCGCCTGCTGAACACACTTACACACACATGGAGACACCCCCACCGTAACACCTTGTTGCCCCCTCCCGTCTCGAGCTGCCCTGGACTCAGTGGAACAGTTGGGAGGCTGATGAGGTGCTAGGCAGGGCAGCCTGGGAGGGAGCAAGGGGCAGGGTGTGGAGGGAGGGCGGGGGCCAGTTGGGGCAGGGGCAGGCAGGGGCGGGGGTGGGGAGGGGAGAGGAGGAGGCGGTCACTGTGGCTCAGTAGCCCTGCGACTGGTAGCCCTGGGGCTCGGTGTCGAAGGAGTTGGCCGGCTGCTGGTAGGTGCCACCCATGCCAGTGGGGTCTGGCCCGGCGCTGGGCTCCACGTAGGGGGCATAAGGCATGCTGGAGTCCTGGCTGGGGTCCATGTAGTCCTGGGAGAAGAGGGCTGAGTCGGCGCCAATCTGGTACCGCTGGAAGGCCAGCACAGCCTGGCCTGCCTGGGGACGAGGGCCGGTGGGGACAAGGACAGGAGGGAGGGGGGTGGTTAGAAGAGAGACAGACAAGAGCATTGGGTTAGTGGTGGTTAGTTCACTGGACACAGACAATAGAGGGTTAAATATCTTCAAAGCACCAAAGACAACCAAACTTGACTGATGGAAAGGGAGGCGGCCCTTGCAGCCAGCCCTTGAGAGGCCCAGAACGACACTGTCCAGCCAGAAAGGACTTCCGAAGTCACCGGCCCCATGCCCCCTCATCCCAGAGGTCACTCTGAGCCACCAGAAATTCTAGTCTGCACTGTGGAGTGTTAAAATGGCTCAAAAACTTACAACTCCCTTTTCAAACTGTTCTCAGAAGTATTGTGGAATGTGGAAAAAAAGTTTCTTGGGACAGAGAACTGTCGCTATCTCCCAAAATCGCTCTGTCTGTCTTGCAGCTAGATGCAGCCATATGACTGAGTTCTGGCCAACGGACTACCCCAAGTTCTTTGTTTGCCCTTTGACATGATGCCTGGAACACAGGTGTGATAGCTGGAGCTCTAGTTTCCACGATGGACCATGAGGTCCAGGAACCAAATCATAGGGATGAAAGAGGCCTAGGTCACTGAAGACTTCTGGAGCCTATGCTGGCCTTGGACTGTCTTCTCAGCCATGGACACTGTTTTGCAATTTCTGTCATTTGCTGCCAAACCTAATTCTAAGTGAGACAAGTTGGTCTGACAAGTTTGGGAAACTGAGTTAAACAGAATGAGACAAGTCTCAGGACCACAGGACTTGTCAGAGCCCCAACCACCTAACACACACTGGGGTCCCCAGCGGGAGGTCACACGCCACATCCGCTGACCTTAGCTGACCTCTGAAGCCCTTTTTTTCTGCTGGGAAAAGCTTGTCTACAGCACACGTGCATAGGTGGGAAATTCTTTTCCAGTAAAAGCAATTATACCGTTATTAAGGACAAGGACATTAACCACCCCAAGCTAGGGCGTACATTATATCTGTCACTATGAAAGTACTTCACAGGTTTATACTGAAAGCCTCTCCAGAGGATCTTTCCAGCCCAGGTAATGTGACAGAAACATGCTAATGCCCCCCCACACCCCAGTTTTTGAGCGAGGAGGATGGCAGCCTGGAGAAGGGAGGCCTCCAGGCAGAGTTGGCGCCAGAACCCAGATCTGAACCCAGACCTTCCCAGGCCGGGGCCCTTCCCCACCTCCTTCCCTCTGATCAGCCCCCTGACAAGGCACCAAATTAATAAGGAACCCCAGAGGGTCATCAGGTCAGAGGCATGTGCTTGGTGTTTAATTCCAGAAAGTTCCAGAAGCGCAGTGACTAGGCGTTCACTTTCAATTTGTGTCACTGGAGAAAGCTGGGAGGGGCAGCCCTTCCTGGGAAGGGGTGGTGTGAAGCCAAGTGCCAGGGCCTGGGGAAGGTGGGCCTAAGGGAGTGGGCCAAGGAGACCAGGTGGGGCCCTCTAGTGTTTTCTACTATGTCGGTGTGAGGTCCTGGCTGCCTGGGGCTCAGATGCAGGCGCCTGGAAAAGCAGGAGGGGAAAAGCCCCCTGGGGTAGCAGTCTTCGGAACCGGGAGCCATCGGCAAGCTCACAGGAGCACATGGGGAACGAATGATTGAATGAATGAACGAGTCCCTGAGAGAAACGTCTGCAGACGTGGTTCCCAGAGCTCCCTGGCTCCACTGCCCAGGCTGGCTCCCTGCACAGAGACAGAGGGCTGCAGCAGGTGGCCTCCGTGGGTCCTTTCAGGGAGAGGCCTCTGACTCAGACTCCGAGTGCTACCTCTGTGGGCACTCCTCTGCCCGCACTGAGTCACGGCCTCCCTGGCCACCCAGTTCAAGGAGCCACAGACCAGAGCAAAGAAAGGACATGGGCCCTTGCTGGACTGGGGTGCAGAGGGGAGGCTGTGAGTTCTGCTCAGAGCCCAGGAACCTGGGGGTCCACCTGGCCCTGCTCCTTCAGATCAAGTACCCTCTCTTGAGCCTCCCCGCCTTACCAGAAGCAGCCCGCACTTGTGCGCCTCCCGGGTCAGAAGCGCACTCTGTGTGCCCTGCTCTGGGGTCTGCTTGTGCTTCATCACCTCCTCAACTACGGCAGAGACAGGGATGGGTGGGTCCCTGCCCAGGAGCTGAGAGCCCAAGGACTGGAGGCCAAAGCCCTTTGGAAGAACAAGGACTTGCCACGTAAGAGTCACCCTGAAGTTGAGACTGTGGAAGTGTCCCTGGCTCTCAGGGTAGAATGAGTGAGTAAATGAATGTGTGAATAAATGAATGTGTGAATAAATGAAGGAGAGAGTGAATAAATGAAGGAGTGAATAAATGAATGTGTGAATAAATGAAGGAGCGGATAAGTGAAGGAGTGAATAAATGAGTGAGTGAATGAATAAATGAATGTGTGAATAAATGAGTGAGTGAACAAATGCAACAACAGAAGAGCCTACATTTATTGAGCATCTCCGTGCCAGCCTTTTTTATCCACACAACAGCCCTGGGAGCTCGGTCTGTCATCACTCATCAGCCCAGGGAATCGGATTGTGGCTCAGAGAGGCGCAGGGGTTTGCCCGGGGCCCCACAGCACACGAGAGCAGAGTCAGGCCAGGAGTCCTCCGGTGTCCTCAGCCATGGCCCCCTTGGCAGCCAGCCTCCACTGGGGCCGTAAGATCAGCCTTCACGCCACAGGCATGTGACAGGCTCTCACACCGCAGCATCTACAGCTCAACACCCTGGCAGCCCACACAGGGAGCCACCTCCAACCCTCTAATGGCCCATGGTGGACCCTTCGGGGAGATTTCGGTTTGTCTGTCTCCCCTCCCCAGCCTGTGGGCTCCTGGGCCAGGAACCCCATCTGATTCATCACTAGGCACAAAACAGCTGCTCAATAAATGTTTACTCAATGAATGAATGATGGAGAACAAACAAAGGAGGCAAAGAATAAGTGGTGAGTTTTAACTGGCCTCTCAAGCCAGGTTTCCCTGTCCCCGGCATCCGGGCCGGTCCAGGCTGTAGGCTGCACCCCCGTCCTCGCCATGGGGCAGGACACAGGGCGAGCAGCCTCTGGAAGCCGGGCGGGCCAACTACGGCTGTGCCGTGGTGGGAAACAGCGTGTTGTACTCCTCCTGGAAGGTAAGGTCCTTGAATCTCCGCACGGCCAGGGCTGCGGTCAGGCTCTGCCAGGAGAGAGCAGGGGTGAGGCCCGCTGAGGAGGGCTGGGAAAGGCAGCGGGGCCAGCAAGGGGCAGGCTTCAGTGGACCACGGGGATGCCATCACCTGGCCCTGAGAGGCCTGGTGTGCAATGAGCAGCTCGGCTCTGTGAGCCCCAGCCCCATCTCTGGGCTTGCTGCTCCTGCGAGGGCTGGATGGTCCCCACCTCCAGGGTGTCTTCTCTGGTCTGAGATACCCTGGGGCCACCTGGTTTTCCCTCCCAGCCTTGAGGACACAGAGATCTGGAGTGACTATGGGTGGCCTCCTTGGACCTGAGCCACAGGTCTCCTCTTCCAGACTCCAGCCCCCGATATTGTATTGGGGTGAGGGGCCTCACGGGAAAATGGCCATCCAGGGGCCCTTGAAGAAAGAAAGCAGCTGCCCCAGGGCATGCCCAGAAGGGTGTGGGCACAGGGCTCCTCCTCAAAGAAGGCTAGGCCAAGGATGGCTTGAGGGCCTGGAGGAGGGGGGCTGAGGGCCGTGGGGGTAGAGCCCTCATGTGAGAGTGGATGGGACCCCAGATATCTGCAGGAGGGAGATGAGGGGAGAAGAGATAAATTGAGGTGACTTGGAGCCCAATTCCGCAGGCAGCCTTGCTGTCCTGCTGGTGGGTGCTCAGGACCCCGCGTTCAGAGCCCCCAAAAGCCACACTCTGGCCGGTCCGGTGCAGAGACAGGCTCTCCTTGTACCACATGATAGACATTCAGTACGTTGCTAATACATCAAGATCTGGTTTTGCACAGAAATTTAGCTTTCTGGCTTCTCTGGCAAACAGAAGCCCTGGCCTCATGGGTCCCCATTCCTGCTTCTGACCAGGGGCTGAAGACAGGGTGCCTGTTTAGGACAGGAGGGACATGCCACCTGGCCTGTCCATGCCTCCTCCTGTCTTGCCTACCAGGTGGGCAGCTAGGTTTGTGATGCCTTCCCCCAGATCCAGTCTCCAGACGTTACAGACAGGGAGACAGAGGCTCAGAGCCCCTCGGAAGACAGGCAGCCCCGAGGTGTGGCCTGGGTCTCCCAACTCCTGGGCCTGGGCTCCTTCCCAGCCTCAAACTTTCCAAGCCTTATCTTGCTGTGTAGGCCTCAGCTTCCTCATCAATGATAAATCCTTGTCAAAGAGGATAATAAATACCCTGCCCAGCTACTGTGGCCAGTGTTCTGCCTCAAAGCAAGAGTCCGCTGTCACCACATGACTGTCCTCTCTGGCAATGGCAATAGCCTTCCTCGCGGCCAGCCCTACCGTGGGCATCAAGGACAGAAGCAGAACGGAGGCCCTGGCGGCGCTGGGAGGCCCCAGCCCCAGGGCCTGGCTGGCAGGCTGTGTACTCACCCACGTGAAGATGGAGAAGAAGGAGAAGGCAATGGCAGCTCGGGCTGCGTCTGTCCCTTCGTTCAGTGGGTTGTCCTTGGGCTTGGAGACCTGCCACTGGTTGGCCAGGTAGCAGAAGCCCACGAACCAGAGGAAGGCCCAGAAGGCTGGGGTGTCCGCCAGGGTCGGGCAGAATGGTCCATGCGTGGGGCCGGGGGCAAGTGAAAGGAAATGGGGAAACCGAGGACCAGCAGAGGTTCAAGAGCACATCTCCCATGCTCCCCCACCCCCCGGGGGGCAGAGAGGGGAGCACAGGGAAGGTGAGCGAGAAGAGAGGCCAGTCCAATGCACAGCCGGACAGAGACGAAGGACAGGAGCCAGCCAAGGCCCAGGAGGGCCAGGGGCAGGGAGGGAGGGAGGGAGAGACAGAGAGAAAGTCAATCAGCCGAGGCCGGAATTTCTCTAACTTCAGCCAAACACAGATTTCTCAGCTATCCCTGACTGTCTGCCCGGAGGCCCACAGAGTTTTGGGAGGAGCACCCTAACGCCCGACGCCCCCTTGCTCCCGACTGCAGCCTCCTGGAGAACTGGGCCAGGGGCAGGTGAGGGGCTAGGACAAGGGTGTGTAGCTCAAAACCAGTGGGTCTGAGCCTTGACCTCTCCATTGCTTGCAGCCCCCCAAGTCCCCGAGGGCAGAGAGGCCTTCTGAGGCACCCAGGGTCTGCCCAGGAGGACCAGAGCTGCTCAGGAGGCACATGCATGAGCCCAGAGGATGGGGTATCTGGAGCCCGGCCCCCGCAGAGGCACTGCCGGGGAACCCTGGGACACGGTTTGGGAACTATGGCCTTTGTTTTAGTTCCTTCAATTCTAGGGGACGCGGGGCCTTGCTGCCAGGCTCATCCTGAGAGTCTCGGGCCTGGAAATGGGGGAGGTCCCTGCCACAGCCGGACACCACGGTCTTCGGCTAGTGAGGCTGGGTCTGCCACTCTTCACCTCAGCCTCCGCCAGATTCTCAGCACTCGTGGGACAGAGGTCAGGGTGCCTGGGCCAAGGCCGCTTCAGAAAGCAATGACAGCAGGTCGCCTAAGCTCCCCAGTGCCAGGTTCTGACTCCTAGGGGCCCACCAGGGAGGTGGCCACTGAGAGCGGAGACGGCTCCCCAGGGCGCTGCACTCCCCTCCCCGCTGTGCTGCTGGGGCTGTTCCGGGGGGTGCAGGCAGGCACTGGTCCCTCCCTTCCCTGCTGTCAGCAGTGTGACCCTGAGCCCGTCCCTTCACCTGCCTCATGGGTGTGCCGGGGGATTAACGGGACCGGGGCTGGAACTCACCTGAGACCCCGATGTCTGACAGAACGGCTTTCTTGCGGTCCTTCACGCTGCTGATCTGCGGGAAGTACACGTCCAGGGCCAGGTAGAGCAGGCAGGTGAGGAAGGCGAGCACGCCCACGGTCACGCCGTAGCTGCAGGCGTTGGGGTTGCGGTTGTAGATGCAGAACTCCTCGCCCTCCGAGGGGGTGTTGAGGTAGCCCTCATTCACGATGGAGCCGAACACCACGATGGAGAACACCTGAGAGGGGCAGGTGGGGGGGGGAAGGCCTGAGACCCGGGCCAGCCCCACCCAGTGCGAGCCCCACGTTGGGGCGAGGGGGCATCCCAACACCCCTCCCCAGATAGCAGGTATTTTGGAGGGGAGGCCCAGAGAGGGAGGGCAACTTGCTTGGGGTCACATAGCACAGAGCAGGGTCAATCGCTTGCATCTGCACCCCAGGCACCGAGGACCCGCCCACTGCAGATGCCGCCCACCCCCGCCAGCCGGGTCCTGAGAGGTCTCCTTGGGCCTTGACACCAAGGCTGCTCTCGAACTGCAGCCACCTCCCAGAACCAGTGGTCCCATGCCCTCCTGGGCCGTGGCCCTGCTGAGCCCCACCCCCTTCTCATGCACCCCTTCCCTCCACAGAGTCATGGGCTGTGGCGGGGGCTCAGGCCCCACCCTTCCCTGTTGTCTAGGCCCTGAGTGATGAATGCGCACAATCCTGCCAATCACGGGGCAGCCCGCACCGCCCCGCACCCGAGTGAGGCACACGTGGCACCTCCTTTAACCCGCGACTACTTCGGTTCGGCAGGCAGCCAGCTAAGACGCCCCGCGACCCCACCTCCTGCCGTCCACACGCTGGACTGCGGGCCGGGCCTAGCGATCTGCTGCAGCACGTGGCAAAAGTGACCGTGAGCCACTCCTGAGAGGAAGCCACGGAGACCCTGGCTCTGCCCGTCTCGCCGGCTCACTCCGACGGAAGCGGCTGCCTGGTTTTGAGCTGCCTCACGGAGAGGCCCACCTGGCAGGGAACGGAGGGCTGCCTCCCACAGCCCACAGAGAAGCGGGCAGTCCTGCCAGCAGCGTGTAAGTGAACTTGAAAATGGGTCCACCGCGGCTGTCAGATGAGCCCAGAGCCCTGGCTGCCACCACGCCTGCAGCCTGAGACAGACCCTGAGGCAGCGGCACCCAGCTGCGCAGATTCTGACCACGGGAACTGTGGGACAACAAATGTTTGTTGTTCGGAGCTGGTCCGTTCTGGGGTGATTTGTTACGTGGCAATAGCTAACTAATACAAAGTCCGTGTCATCGGCATTTGGCAGGTGAGGCAGTGAAGGCGCAGGTATCGGTTAACATGCCCAGCGTCGCACAACTGGTCAGTGGCAGAGTAGGCTTCAAACCCAGGGGCCTGACTCAAAGGTTCAAGATTTTTCCTCCTGTCTCTTGCCTGCCCTGGAGCCGCGTGAGGATGAGGAGGCCTGGCCCCACGGACACACGTGCACGAAGGCAGAGCCTCGGCTGCAGGGGATTTTCATCATCCATTTTCCACTTCTCAATCGTTCTACAAAAAAAACTGTAATTTCAATATAAGCCAGACATATTTTCATATTTGGCTGACACCCAGGACAGCTCGTGACTCCGGGGCAGGCGTGGGGGAACGTGAGAGGCAGTCTTCTCTTTTTCATCTCATCTTTTAAAGACATCTGCACTTTACATGGGCTTTACAGCGTATTAGATATATTAGTAATATACATACCGAGTAAGTCTACATTTAGTGGGAGAATTGACTCAAAAATCTTTCCCGAAGGAGTGCATGGGACCCCCGGTCCATCGCTCTGTGTTCGGAAGGATCTGACGCCGACGTCCGGCGGGTGAATGGAGAAGCAAGTGCCAGCAGAGCCCCACAACAGAACCTCACTCAGCCGTGAGGAGGACCCCAGTTCTGGTACGTGCCACGCACGCATGAACGTTAAAACAAGTGGGAACAGTGGAAGAAGCCAGACACAGAAAGTCCATGTTACATGATGTCTTTCACACACTACATCTGTAATAGAGACGGAAAGCAGACTGGGGGTAACCGGGGGGTGGGATTACTTAGTGGGTCCAGGGCATTTTATGGGGTGACAAGGAGAGAGAGGTGGTGCATACGCAACACTGTAAACACACTAAATGCCACTAACTGCACACTTTAAAATGGTTTAGTGTGTGTTACGTGAATTCTCCTGCAATTAAGAAAAAAGAAAAAGGAAGGATTGTGGAGCTGGGTCCGGCTCAGCCGCAGGCGCAGAGACGGACCCGAGCCACACGTCGGCCAGTTCTGACTGGGGAGGCCTGCAAACCCAGTCCTCCGGACCCAGCAGCCGCCTGGCCCAGGCTCTCTGTCCTTCTGCCCAGGTGCCCGAGAGGGCGGTTTGTGCTGCCTCTCACTCACAGAGTGAAAACCGAGGTTCAGAAAGAGGTGACACTGTCGTTAGCAGTCCAGCCTGAACTTGAACCCAGGTCTCCCGCCGCTCGGCCCTGTGCCCTTTTCCCCCTGCCCAAGCTGACTCTGGGTCCTTGAGAAGGAGTGGCGTTTCCTGAGACCTGCAGGGTCAGGCAGTGGGACACAGTGCCAGGTCCAGAGCTTAGGGGTACAGGTGGGGACAGACGGGGAGTCCTGACTTCAAAGCACTTCCCAGCAGACACTCCCTGAGGTTCACTGCCAGAGGTGGGGACAAGGGTGGGTCCCTTTCAAAGGCAGAGGAGGTAGGAGAGGAAGCAAGTGGGCAGAAGTCCCTTTGGGGACAGCACAGGAGGAACCATTAAGACAGGGCCCCCTTGGGGGACAGGAGCAGGGAGTCCTTGGAGAGACCAAGAGGAAAGTGCTGGAGATCCTGTGTCCCCAAGAGGGTAGGGAGCAAGATCAAAACACCCTCCGAGGGACAGGCAGACCCAGGGCAGGGCGGAGTGGAAGAAGGCTTCACACCAGCTCCCCCGCCTGCCCTCAGGCCCCGGGCCCCCAGCCCTCCTCTCTGCCCCATGTCCTCGGGCACACTCAGGCCTTGGTCAGGTACCTGTCACAGGTCAAAGGCCTCTTGGTGCCTGGCCCTGGCCCGGGAGGGGCGCCCAGGGCCAACCACATCCATGGTGACCCTGCTGTGGGGGAGCAGATGGTCTGGAGGGGCAGGAGTGAAGGGGGACCAGAGTCCGGGGCAGACCGCGTGGGCTGGCTGAAACCTAGCAGGGCCACTTGTCTAGCGGGTGCCCTTGGGCAAGTGACTTAGCTTCCCCGAGCCTCAGTTCCCTCGTCTGCAAAGCAGGGGGGCAACAGCACCTAAACCACTGACTGTTGTGAGGGAAGACTGAGGTCGAGGCACGCATGTGACACGGAGCAAGTGCCCGTCTGTGCTGGGCTGGCACCGGACAGGTGGGACAGGTGGGACACGTGCCTGGGCGGTGATGGGCCTGCCGTGGCGAATGCCGGGCGGGAGGTGGTCAGGGAGGGGGCCCCAGTGGTTTCCGGCCGAGCTGAGAAGGAGCCCACTGGACAAAGGGTGGGGGAACTAGTGTTTTGGGCCGAGAACAGAAAGGGCAAAGGCTGGACGCCGGAGAAGGAGCACGGCAGGGTGTCTGGGGAGCTGGGACTGGAGAGGAGGGGAGGAGGGACAAGGCCTGGGGGGCCACAGTGGGGCCACTGAATTTAAATGTGGTGAGAAGTCGTGGGGTGAGGGAGTGACAAGAGCTGGCTCTGTGGATGGGGGACCCGCCTCACCTGCAGCACCGAAGTCACTTCAGCGGCTCCCCACTGCCTTCTGGGTACAACTGAAGCTTGGTGGCGGGGGCAGGGGTGTCAGGGCCTCACCTCCCTACACTCCCACCAACCAACCACCTGCTCCCCAACCTCCTCACGCCCCAGGCCCTCGTCACTAATGGTTTCCATGCCACAGGTCCTGAGCTGTAACAAACTTCCCTGTTTCAGTTCTGTGGGGGTGCAGTGAGCTGCCGGGTGGCCCCTCTGCTGGGCACGCACTGTCCACCCCGACTGCTCTGTGCCCACAGGGTGCTTTGTGTCCAGGGCCTGGGAGGTCTCATCTTGGGGGCCAGAGAAGCGGGGCTCGTCCCAGGTTGTTCATTCCCTCCACGGTATGTCCTGAGCACCTGGTGTGCGCCAGGCCCTGGGTGAGGCGGAGGAGGCGGCCAGGTCCCTGTCCTCACCAAGCAGGGCGGACAGTAGCTGACAAATGGAAAGAGCAGTCCTGACAAGTGTCCTGAAAAGGCACTAAGCAGGGCGAGAGGAAAGTGAGGCAACTCGGGGAGAGGGGCTCTGATGACTCGACCTTTGAGCAGAAGACCAAATATCATGTAACAGAAGTGCAAAGGTCCCGGGGCACGAGCGGCTGGGGTGCTGAGGAGGCACACGGAGGCCAGTGCAGCGGGGGCACAGCCAGCGAGGTGGGCTAGCTGAGGTAGCCAGGGGCTGGCCCCTGCACCTAGAGGGATAGGTGAATTCAGGAGCCACTTCAGGCTGAGGTTTGAGAAGAATCACCCTGGCTGTGATGGAGCCAACAGACTGACTGCAGGGGCAAAGGTGAGAGCAGCGCTCAGGTGAGGGGGAGGGGCCAGGGCCGGAGTGGGCATCGGTGAATGAAGGTGAGAAACCGTGGGGTGCAGAATGTATTAGAAGGTAAAGCTACCGCCCTGGCTGGCGTAGCTCAGTGGATTGAGCGCGGGCCTGCGAAGCAAACACCTGCCTGGGTTGCAGGCCAGTTCCCAGCAGGAGACACACGAGAGGCAACCATACATTGATATTTCCCTCTCTCCTTCCCCTCCCATCTAAAGATATATAAATAAAATCTTAAAAAAAAAAGAAAAGAAAAGAAGGTAAAGCCACCAGCACCAGCTGACAGGTCTGCTGTGGGGGGTGAGGCGACAACACTCAGCAGGTTGGGGAGGGGCTGACAATCAGGTGTGCGTGTCAGCTCACCTGTGGGCTGCAGGGCTGGGCCAGGACAGGCAGCCTCACCTGGACCAGGTCCGATAGTCTGGATGGAGAAACCGAGGCTCGGAGAAGGGAAGAAATGTCGCCAAGGACATACCACCCGCCCCTGGCGGTCTCCCAAACTCCCCTTCCTGGGGCTTAGGCCCCAGTTTAATGTTGGCCTGGAGCGGCCGCCTCCCCACCCTGTGTGGGAGGGGCGCCCCAGGAGCTGGCATGGGCCTCAGTCCCTGTTCCTCAGCCGCTTCCAGCCCATGGCAAGACAAAGGGGGACTCCCTCAGGACCCACTGCGGGACTCTTCATTAACTCCACGAGGTCCATGTCCTTATTCTCCTTTTACAGCTCCTTTTACAGCTGCTGCTGGGAGCCTGCCCAGGCCACACACTGCTCAGGGTGAATCCAGTCTCGAACCTGGGTCTCTAAATCGAAGCTGGTGCTCTCCAGCCTCTGGGATGTCTTGCTAGGCCAGATCTCCAGATCTGCAGGGACGGCAAGGAGCCCGCAGAGCAGCCAGCGGCAAACCGGAAATTGAACAGGAATGAAATTCCATGCTGTGCAGGGGAGGCCTGGGGACCGCGTTCCGAGGAGTGGGCTGGGCAGGACCCAGACAGGTCTGCATGGGTGGGGGAGGAAGGAGGGAGGAAGGGTGGCCCGGGGGCACCTGGAAAGGCCTCTGGTCACTGCAGGCACGGGAAAAAGAATCTCCTTCCTTTATGCTACAGACAAATGCTTAAAAACCAAACAATCAAAAAAACCTACCAAGGTAAACGGGCCAAGGCACTTTTTTTTTTTTTTTTGCCATCTTTATAAGCAACCAATCCTCGATCTTTTTAAAAATGGATTCCAGATGGCACTCAGAGCAGAGCTGTGCTAAACGCAGAAAAACAAACTGGAAGGAATTTCACAATTTCCAAATTTCAGGATCTTTCACTACTGGATTCAGCTAGGAACAGAAGCAGAGAACTGCCAGGCCCAGCCCTGGACTCCCATCCCCGCCCCTCCTCAGCCACCCCAGGGGGCTGGGGTGGGCACTGCTTGACGATTTGGCAGCTGCTGGTCCCACCTCCCCAAATGCCCTTCCCCAGGTTTCTGATCTTTCGAATAGGAGCGAACTCCTTCTCACCCTTCAAAACCCTACCGGGAGGTGGCGACTCCCTGCCGCCTTCCGGGATGCCCTCCTTCCCAGCCGCTCTCCCCAACCCTGACCCCACACACACTCCTGCTCGAGACTCATTGACCAGCCTGGCTCCTCCATGACACCATGAGACAGCCCACAGCCTCCACAGGGGCCTTGCACCCATGGGTGCGCATAACAAAAATCCTCTCATTTAATTCCCACCGAAACTTCTAAATATAAAATAGACCTAAAAACACCCCCACAGAGTGGGCTTACTTAGCCCATTTCACAGAGAGGGAAGCTGGGCTCGGAAAGCCGCAGACTCCGACCTGCCCACAGCAGGGAAGCAGGGTGCCGGGCCTCCTGCCCAGGTCTGCCCCTCAGCCCCATCCCTGAGTGGCAGCCAAGCCTCCGAAGGGAGCGGATTCCAGATCCCAAACCCCAGGATCAGCGTGAAACCTAGGAGGGACACCCGCGGTCCCCATGCTGTGTCACCACCCCGCAGTATGGGAGGGGCCAGGCCCACCTTACTCCACATCTGCATGCAGAGTTGGCAGGCTGTGCGGGGTCACTGAGCTAACCCAGGCTCTGGGGCGAGTTGGGCCCTGCCAGTGTTGGGGGTGGGGCGGGGCGGGGCCAGAGGCCCCCACTGTTCACCTGGCACTTCCCAGAGGCCTGGCTTTGAACGTCTTTCGGCACACACTGAGCTTCCCCAGATAAGCTGTGGAGGCCCGTCTATCTCGCCTGCACTGGCAGCCCGGCCGGGGAGGAAAACCCCCCAGGCACTTGGTGGGTCTGCTCACTGGCTCTCCACCTCGCAGTCCGGGCTGTGCCGGCTTCCAGGCGGCATCGTTGCCTCTCTGACCCAGGCCAGCCGCCCCTCTGGTCTCCTGCAAGCCTGCTCCAGCTCACCAACCCCGACTCTCACCAGTCCCTCTCGCAGGCAGGCTCTGAAAACCCCCGACTTGGGTTCCTGGCCACACCTCCAGCCTCTCCCAGCCTCCCAGTGACCTGTCCTCATTCTGGCTACCACCCAGCTGCTCAGACCCCGGTCGGGGCTCGCCCTGAAACCCCGCCCGATGCGGCAGTCAGGCCTACTGCTTCATCCTCCCCCAGGTAACTCCTGGATCACTCCATGTCCCCACGCTGGTCCCTGCCAGCACCACCTCTTGCTAGGCAATGACAGAAGCTACCCAGTCTCTCTGTGTCCACTCCTGCCCCCCTCACTGTCCCCTTGACAGCAGTTGGAAGACTCTCTTTAGGCCTAAGTTGGACCAAGTCACCCACTTCCACTCCATCCCACCTGCCCACCCCCACCCCCAGGTGCAAGTGCCCGCCCCACTCGGGGCTCAGACTCCTCCCCTGCCATTCTCTTCTCTTCTGGCCCCCTCCCAGGCTGTTCCCTCGGCCTGGGACACCTAGCGCCCCCAGATCTTCCTGGCTGGCCCCCACTGGTCCCTTCTTAACATCCTAATCTTGGGGCACAACACCTCCTCAGAGAAGCCCTCCAGACCAGGCTCCCAGATCTACAACATTTTCCAGTAACTCAATGTATTTTCTTGGTAACATCATTATCTAATTTTTTTTTTTTTTTTTTTTTTTTTTTTTTGCTATTCATTGGTTCACCTGTTACGTGTACATCCCTAGAGCCAGGGGAAGGTCCAGGAAAGGCTGTGAGGCGGGCGAACAGTAGGCCTGATGGGTGGAGAGAGGCACAGGCGGTGCAGAAGTCGGGCGGAAGGTGCATTCTCCCCTTAGCATTCCTGGCTGTGCCCCCACTCGCACACCTGTGACCAGGGTGGGGGGGCTGCTGAGTCCAGCTGAACCTGCCTGCCTACCAGGGGCTCTGCTGAAGTCCTGCATCCTGCCTCCAGGGCTCCAGGGAAGGACAGAGTGAAGAAGGGAACCTCAGGCTTTTGAGGGATGAGTCAGGCTGCCGAGGGCCCCCCTTCATGGGAATGGGGCCCTGTCTCCCCCAAAGTCATGTGAGGAAAACGGCTGAAGCCAAGGCAGAGGCGCGTGATGGGCACTGGGCAGCCACCGGCTTCCTGAAGAGCCCCGTGCAGAGCCACAGGGCTGAGGCAGCATGGGTGGGGCGCCCTGGGGTCCCTGCGCCCCTCCCCTGCCCGGGCGCCACCTTCTGCAGCCTTGGGTGTGACCCGCTGGGGATTAAGCCGTAATCTTCCCACAAGCTGTCCCCTCTGGTTCTTGGTGGTGGGGGTAGGGAATGGGCTCTGCTGGGTGGGGGCCTGGTGAGCAGCCCCCTGTCCCCAAAGTGCTGAGACTCGGCTTGGGTGATCTGAAGGCTCCCCCTTCTCTCCACACTGTCCCCATCCTCAGCCTCCTTGGCTGTGTAACAAGGGGGCCAGTAGCCTCATTAAAAGGGGGAGACTTGAGACCCACAGAGAGGCCAGGGGTCATGCTGGGTGGCAGACTTATCTGGATGCCCACCTCATGATCTACATCCAGGTGGGGGGCAGGCGGGCTGTGGTGAGAACCACCACCCCTGGCAGAGGGTCAACCGAGCATGGCCGAGCCCTTCCCAGGCAGGACCTCAGGGTGCCCCCCTCTTACAGGCCAGGAAGCTGAGGCTCTCTGGGGTCCCTCAGCTGGTGAGTGGGGAGAGTGAACCACCCAGTGCCGCCTGTTCCTCTGCACCTCAGTGCCCGCCTCTGCCCTGCAGCCCCTGCATGACGGCCGCTGTTCCCAGCCGGCGTCTCTGCCACTGTGCACATTCTAGGTCTGCAGAGAGACAGTCTGGGCCCAGACCCTGCCTTGCATTCCAGAAGAGGAGACAGATACCAGGGGGAAAGGCCCTCCACTGGGAGAGTTCTTACAGCCAGCAGCACAGAGCAAAAGGGAAAAGGGAGGGCAAAGTGAGTGTGGAGGAGTCCTGGAAGGCTTCAAGGGGGAGGCGATATTTGAGTTGGGCCTGTGGGGCGAGTGGGAAGCTTGCATGGGATGGTCGGTTGGGGGAAGAGGGCGGAGCAGTGCACTTCACAGTGTGGCCCTCCCATAGGTAGAGTCCTTATGAGATGCTGGGCTCAGTCCATCCCTGGGGACGCAACAGTGGCGTCACACACTGAGCCCCGGGCAGCCGCTCACTGCGTTCCCTTGCCTCTCAGCCTTTACTGTGCCTTTCCCTGGGCCTGGAACTCCTTCACCCTTCTTCCCCCGCCAGCCCGCCCCTCTCAACTCCACTGTCACCTCCCGCCCCTGACGAGGGAACGGTCCCTCACTCTGTCTTGGGCTCACCTCCACATTGTAACTTCGTTCTCCACCACAGCCTGCTCGCCAAAGAGCAGGCACCCAGCACGTGCTCACTGTGCCCACAGACAGAAGAGACCAGGGTGTCTGTCCTGCGGCTGCGGGGTCTGAGGGGAGGACACACACCCCTCACTGCCTGCCAGATGCGCTGAGAGATCCCTGAGTAACTATCAGCCATGGGATTTGGCAACGTGAAGGTCACGGACCAGGGAGAGCTGGGGAGAAAGCCCAGGGAGGTGCATGTGAGAGAAAACCGAAGGGGAAAGCCCTGGAGATGGGGACCGCAGACAGATCTTCTGGCGGGAGGCGGGGAGGGGTGGGCAGGAAGGGGCAACAGGATGGAAATAAGC
>PVKM010017513.1:0-25822 GCA_004027735.1 Carollia perspicillata
AGCTTGTTCCTTTTAGAAGATTGTCTCAGAAGTGGCATGTTTTAATTCTATCCACATCCCACTGATCAGAATATAGTCACGTGGACCAGTTATCTATAAGAAAGAATGTGAAAGGTAGTTTGTTGTGTGACCTTTTGCTAAAAGAAAATCCAGAGTTTCTATCACTAAAGTGAAGGAGACAGCAGTCTTGACTACAAATACTGTGATATAGCGCAAAAGCTCAATTGGACCAGAAGTCAACACCAGTGGGGATATGACTTGAATCATTTTTAAGCAGTCTTGTGACCCTGAGATCACTGAGTTCCTACAGGTTTTGACTTTCTTTAGATCACACTGCCTACTTCTTTACTGGCTAGGGTACCCCCTAATCCTTCATCATGTGACATAATAATAATGAACATTTATTAAATCCTTGCTATATGCTGAACTATTTTACATGTGCTGCTTTATTTAATATTTTTAATAACACTGTGAGGTAGGCACTATTATTATCCTCATTTTATAAACTAGAAAAACAAAGTATGGACATGGTAAATAACTGGTGTTGTGATATTTGAGTTCAGATTTCTTGTGTGTGTGTGTGCATGTGTGTGTGTGAGAACATGATTTTTTTAAATTTTATTGTTTAGTTACGGTTGTCTTGCCTTTTTCCCCATTGCTCACCCCAACCCCATTCCCCCACTCCCACAGTCAATGCCCCCCATTGTCTGTGCCCATGAGTTCATTCCTTTTCTCGCCCCTTCCCCTTCTTCACCCATTATCCCCTTCCCCTCTGATCACTATCAGTTTGTTCTTTATTTCCAAGTCTCTGGTTCTATTTTGCTCATTTGTTTGTTTTGTTGATTAGATTCCACTTATAGGTGAGACCAGAGCTCAAGTGTTTGTGTGAAGAGTAGAAACTAGTTTAACTCTTTAACTGAAATGTATTAATTTCTTATTTCTACTATAGCAAATTACTGCAAACTTACTGGCTGGAAACAGCACACACATTCTTTTATAGTCCTGCAGGTCAGAAGTGTTGAGATGGATTATGTGGGGATAAAATCAAGATGCTGGCTGCCTGGTTCTTTCTGGAAGCTCGAGAGGAGAGTAGATTTCCTTGTCTTTGTGGTTTGTAGAGGCCACTTGCCTTCGTTTGCTCATTACCAGGCTGCAATTTCATCAGTCCAATCTTTGTTTCCATCATTACATCTCCTTCTCTCAGTCTCCTGCATTCCTCTTTCACTTGTGAGGACTTGGAGATTATATTTAGGACCCACTCAGCTAATGTAGGATAATCTCTCCATCTCAAAATCCTTAACTTCATTACATCTCCACAGTCCTTTTTCCAGGTAAGGTAACCTTCACAGATGTGGACATATTTGGGGAGCCATTGTTTCTGCCTACAACAAATGCTTTTGAAAAAATGTTAGTAATTTATTAACAAATTGATTCGACTTTCTCAGGTTTTGCCATCTTTGGCCTACTTGTAGCATTTGATATTATCTACTACATACACTCTCAAAATTCTTCCCACTCATAATTTCTCAATTACAACTTGCCTGAATTTCCACCCTTTCATGATTGCATTTCTCTTTACATTTTTTGTCTTTCTCAATGTAGTTGTTTCCCTAAGATCCGCTTTAATTTTTTACTCTCGTCACACTGTACTATGTGATGTCCTTTTACATCCAATTTCAAAACAGAATCTGTCACCAGTATAACAATTATTTTTGTGTCTCCCACTGGTTAAGCTCTTGAACGGCAATCAACATTTTCAAAATGTCTTCTAGATATCTTCCCTTGACTGTTCTGACCTTTTAAATTCAGCATTTCAAACTCAAATTAAAGTCTACCCCCCATATCTCCTGTTCTCTTGAGTTTGCTATTTTAGTTGATGGCTCCTCACCTTTATAGTGATCCTGTCTCATGAACTCAGTATCCTCTTAGACTCCTATATTGCACTTGTTCCTGAAAACACATAAATTCTACTTGTATAATGTTATTCTCATCCTTCCTATTTGCTCCACTTTCACTGCTATGCTTACAGCCATCCTGTCAGGTGTATCTCATTAATAACCAATCTATGTTTTGATTTATTTTTTCTTTTAATCGAATGAATTAGGGTGACACAACTTCGCAACACATCATCTGTACACTGCATTGTGTGTTCACCCCAAGACAAGTATCTGTCCATCACCAGTTATCACCTCATACCCTCCTCTACCTCCCTCCACCCCTTCACTTCCCCAGCGGCCATCACTCCACTGTCTGTGTCCATGAGTTTTGTCTCTCTCTATCCCTTTTTTGCTCAGTCCTTCCACCCCAAACAAGCTAAATGTCTCAACCAAATGATAAGTTATAGTTTAATGATAAAATCCACACTGGTGGCGTTGCTAGTAGGTAAGAGTAAAAATGATTTTTTTCAGTTCACTGGCAAGATCTGCTGACAATAAGGAGAGTGGTTTATTTCATAAACAGATGTTTTCAACCTAGATATAATTGAAGGGGACTGCACAGGGCATGGTAACATAAGCTACACCACTGATGAATATCATGATTTTCAACTTGTATGCATAGTTGAAAAAATTTATATATTTTTTTATTATGTGATAAAATACAATGTACAATTGAACATATAACACTGGTTCTCAACTTTGGCCACCTATTAGAATCACTTGAGGAGTTTTAAAAAATGGCTTATTGACCTCAGAATCTCTGAGAGTGAAATTGGGGCAGCCACAATTTTTAAGAGTACTGAAGGAAATTCCAGTACTCAACCAGGTTTGAGAACCACTGTTTTAACCACTTTGGCTTTACCTATTCTGTTTAATATGTTTTTTAGAAATCTATTTTATTGATTATGCTATTATAGTTGTCTCATTTCCCCTCCTTCATTCCCCTCCACCCTGCATACTCTCTCCCACCCACATTCCCCCTTTAGTTCATGTCCATGTATCATAAGTTCTTTAGCATCTACATTTCCCGAACTATCCTTACCCTCTCCCTGTCTATTTTCTACCTACCATCTATGCTACTTATTCTCTGTATCTTTTCCCCCTCTCCCCCCTGCCACTCCTCTGTTGCTAACCCTCCATGTGATCTCCATTTCTGTGATTCTGTTCCTGTTCTAGTTGTTTGCTTAGTTTGTTTTTGTTTTTGTTTTAGGTGTGATTGTTAATAATTGTGAGTTTGCCATCATTTTACTATACATGTTTTTTATCTTCTTTTTCTTAGGTAAGTCCCTTTAACATTTCATAAAATAAGGGTTTGGTGATGCCGAACTCCTTTAACTTGACCTTATCTGAGAAGCGCTTTATCTGCCCTTTCACTCTAAATGAAAGCTTTTCTGGATGGAGCAATCTTGGATGTAGGTCCTTGCCTTTCATGACTTGGAATACTTCTTTCCAGCTCCTTCTTGCCTGCAGGGTCTCTTTTGAGAAATCAGCTGACAGTCTGATGGGAAGTCCTTTGTAGGTTACTGTCTCCTTATCTCTTGCTGCTTCTTGGATTCTCTCCTTCATTTTTATCTTGGCTAATGTAATTATGATGTGCCTTGGTGTGTTCCTCCTTGGGTTCAACTTCTTTGGGACTCTCTGAGCTTCCTGGACTTCCTGGAAGTTTATTTCCTTTGCCAGATTGGGGAAGTTCTCCTTTGTTATTCGTTCAAATAACTTTTTCACTTATTTCTCTTCCTCTTCCCCTTCTGGTGCTCCTATAATTCATATGTTGGAATGTTTAAAGATGTCCTGGAGATTCCTAAGCCTCTCCACATTTTTTTTTAAATTCTTGTTTCTTCATTCTTTTCTGTTTGGTTGTTTCTTTCTTCCTTCTGATCCACTCCATTGATTTGAGTCCCAGTTTTCTTCTCATCACTATTGGTGCCTTGTGCATTTTCCTTCATTTCACTTAGTGTAGCCTTCATTTTTTCATCAATTTGCAACCAAATTAAGCCAATTCTGTGAGCATCCTGATCACCAGTGCTTTGAACCGTGCATCTGACAGGTTGTCTATCTCTTCGTCGCCTAATTGTATTTGCTCTGGAACTTTGATCTGTTCTTCCATTTGGGACATTTTTTTGTCTTGTTGGGCCTGTTATGTGTGAGGGGTGGAACCTTAGGTTTTTACCAGGGTGGGGCAACCCACATTGCTGGGTTGTGATACTGTATGTGGGGGTGGGGTCTGAGAGTGAACAATGGCATTTGCTCTGCTCTCTGTCAGACCTCAGTCCCTTCTGTCACTTCCCCCAAGCAAACTGAGCCTTTCTGGTGCTGATTCTAGTGTGGGTGGCTTTGTGTATGTTCTAGGACCCTGTGGGTCTTCCCAACAAACTCTCCTGTGAGGCTGGGAGTCTCTCCCTATGCCTCAACCCCCACCGGTGTTTTCAATTGGTGTTTTGAGGCTTTATTTCCATGCGCTGGGACCCTGGGTTGCTCAGTCTGTCTCACTCCCATTTTGTCTGGTTTATCTGTGTATGAATGTGGGACTGCTCAGTCAGCCAGCTGCCTAGTGAGCAGTGCCTGGCTTCATCATTGCCGCCTCACTGGGTCTGCCCATTGCCACCCCACGCCCTGGGTCTGCCAGCTGCCGCCTGAGTGCTCAGGGTCCACCTGCTGCTGGGGTTCCTTGCACTCCCGGTGCCACCACTTTTTTTGCTGCAACCACTCTCCTTCTGGCTGCCTGACTCCGCCCCGCCTACAGGTCTGGATAAATGTATCTATTTTATCTCCTCGGTTGTCTGACTTCCATACAGTTCAATTTTCTGTCAGTACTGGCTGTTACTTTGTTTCTAAATTGTTGTTGTCCTTTTTTTGGTTGTGCGAGGAGGCACAGTGTGTCCACCTATGCCTCCATCTTGGCCAGAAGTCTCTGTTTAATATGTTTAATGTAAAAGTGTACATAATACCTGATGTGCACATAGATTTATATATACACAAAAAGATAAGATAAAAATTTTCTCACTTTTGCATGCATGACTTTTACTATAATTTATTATGATAAGGCTAATGGTTAATGACCTAAGTGCTAGTTACTGTTATTAATGCCCTTAATACAATTTGTGTTTAAACCTCACAGTACCCTTATGGATTATGCATTTTTCCCACTTTGGTGATGAAGAAACTCAGGCACAGAGATGCCAAATTACTCGTCCAATGTAGTATCACTGATAAGTCACAGAGTCAGAATTTAAAGATGAGCCCTTTGAATTAAAAATTTGAGCAGTTAATCTTCATGACATACTGCATTTAATAGTAATTTCTAAGTTACTGATTAAATGGTTATATGAAAAAAATAATTAGGTAATGATTAAGACTGCTATGAAAATATAGGTAAGATCAGGAGAGATATTTATTGCTGTTTGTATGTTACTTGATCAAGAAAGGTAATTTACTAAAATTATTCTAGGCTTTGATTTTTTAATTAAATGTGTCTGGTTTTAAAAAAAGGAAATCCAACTAATATCTAAGAGATCATTTGGAAGTTTCTAACAAACAGAGATTTCTTATATATTCTTGATGGGAACATAGGCTGATAAATCATATCTGTCTACCACACAAGATTTTCGTCTGATTTGAGAAACTGTTTTAAAATATTTAAGATGAAGTTCCATGAATCCTGTAGATGGCAGCAACTTTCTTTTATTGGTTATTTGCTGTTCATAAGCACTTTGGCCAGAGAGCCAGCTGAAATTAGATGTAGGACTGACATCTGTGATGGCTATGTACTAAGGTACACAAGTGGAGGTGTATTCTTTATTTGGTTTTCCAAAAGCAATTTTTCTGTTATTGGTTTTGAAAAGCTATCCTATACCCTTTATTTGAATAGATTTGAATCATATTTGTCTGCATCTGAAAGGAAAAGCTGAACCAAACCAGGGTATTCTCAATGAAAGTGATATCTGGAGTCCTTCTGTTATCATTCTTTGACACTGCATTTAGGCAGTTACAGAGTTTTTCTAAATACAATGACCTGCATGATTTGTCTGGCATTCCGAAAGCAACGATCCAGTAGGTTTATTAACAGTTCCCATAAATTTGCTTCATGGATCCTGCATCTGGTGCTTGCCTTCTGCTCTTGGCATTTTCTGCCTAATATACCGTGTAATATAGTTTAAATTGAGAGTTTTATTTTGTGAAATCCTTCACTGGAGAGGCTAGTGAGGCATTTTTCTGTGTATTAAACAATTTGAAGCCATTGATGTTTGGGTGCATTGCTTTTGAAGGCTTTATTAGAGCTGTCAAGGAAAAAAGTCACTTATATTACTATTGCCCTACAAATAAGCTTACTTAAATATGTATTTTGTATACTCCTTATTTTTATGTTAACAAAGAAGTATTAAGATTGCTATAACGAAGAGAACACAACATTATCAATATTTCCATTTTGCTTGATTTGCTGATATTGCTAAGAAAGGGTGATCCCATTAACATATTTAAATAGAATTAGAACATTAGCTCTCCAGGTCCCCACACATTGAGAATTGTCCCAGCACCGTTTGAGTTTAAAGAAACATTTTGTGAATCTGACCCTTCATGTGTTGCCCTCTGGCTCACAGTTAAGTTTGGGCATAACCATATGTCTTAAGCTGGTTTCTGATTACACACACACACACACACACACACACACACACACACAATTTGTCAGTGGTCCAGAATCCAGATAAATATTTTTGGAAGCAGAATATTTCATGTAAATTTTGACAAGTCCAAATAAATGCTTATATTTACTATACAAAATGAGAGATGAGCCAAAAACACTTACTTAGGGAGGTTCATTTTCTATATGTAATTGCTCCTAAAGGGAAACCAAAGCTAATGAAACCCAGGGAATTGCCCCATAATTAGTTTTACTCTGTCACTGATACTAGAGTTCAAGTGCTATTTTTATATCAGGCAATACGTATACATAGCACTACAGATATTGAAACCGATTATTTGGCACAGTCAATGTTTACAAGATTTCTGCATGGTAAATTTACTTCTCCTCTTCCTGTATTCTATTCTTTGGAAGCAAATCAGTAAGCCTGGTCTATTTTCAAGGGGTAGGAGGTATAATTCTGTTTTGTAATTATTCACTCAGCTGATCATCAGATCCAAAGGCCTAAGGAATAGTGATTCTTAGAAAGCGAGGTATAAATCAATGTAAATGAAACTGTGGATCTCCCAACCTTCATTGAGTAATTGTCCCATGTTGGAATGTAACATTGAGAAGTGGGATAAGTTATTATTCTCCTGACCATCAGTTGGGGTGAATGGGAGAAAGCTGATATAGGCCAGGTTCACACTTGCATGTTATAGTGAGTTCATCCAAATCCTTATGAAGGCATTGATCTTAAGATTTAATATGCCCCACCATCATGCTGGACATATCCAGACCTGTAGCACTATTTAATGGTCAGTTTATGCTCATCTTGGAAAAGATAGTGATGGTTCATTCAATGGGTATGGCACTTGACTTGGACTCAACAGCTCATTTTTCTCTCCTATTAATTATTAAGTACTTATGTACCAGGAGCTTTTTAGTTATTTTTATTACTGTATTTTGCTGATAAAACAATTTTAGAACATGGGTGTTAATATCCCTATTATACAAGGAAACTGAAGCTAAAAGAGGTCAAATAACTTGACCATACTAGTAGGAGTTGCATCTATAACTTCAAATAAGTTTTCTCCATGTCAAAGTGCATGATGTTTTCACTAACTATGAATTACACATATAATTTAAAAAATTGCCATAAAGCAAAAAGTCTGAAAGTGTGAATTTTGAGAGTTATTTTAATAAATAATCTCATTGTTTTTTCTATAATAATTTTAGATTAATAGCTGTCTCATTTGAACACAGCAATACAAAGTGATTTTGTGGTCACAATGTCCCCAGTCTCAAGTATATTCTGAATATTGTTATATTGCCAAAATTCTCCAGCTGGATAAAAATCCATTACATTAAGAAGCATTAAGCTGAAGGGGCTGCTGGAAGCAATCTTATTTCATTTTCCTCAGAGTACACGCTTGCTGCTAATTTTGTTTTTGTATTGAAATTTGGTATGAAAACACGTTTGACAGTCAAGGTAGAAGAGAAAATCACATCAGAAAGGTCTGTACTGGTGTTGTTTGAGAGGACTTGATCTTAAGGCATTCAGTTCCTAATTCTGAAAGATACATACAAATTTGTTAAAAGTCATTGAGTATGGAAAAGTCCATAAATTCCCATAAAACCTTGTAAAATTATTATCCTGGTAGGTAAACAAGATGCTGAATTATCCTCAAATATGCAGGTGAAAAGCCTACTCCCTGTACCTGTTTGGAAAACGGTCACTGAACATGAACCAGAATAACTGTATAAGGGAAAGGTGACTGCTTCATACATTTGATGGGAAATTATGACAGACATAAAACAGATTGAAATAACTGAGGAGTCATGGAAGTAACATCTGGAGAAACTGTTAAAAGCAGAATAACTTCTCATTGGTTTAGTACGGTCCAGATTTTCAGTATCCTTTCTTAAATCTGTCCATCTGGCATTCTACAATAGAAAGAACACCAAGCAAAAGTTTAAAGTAAGTGACATTCTTTCCATCCATCTTTACCACCTTCATTATAGTTTTTCCTTTGCCCTCATCACTTTTTATTATTACCTAGGTCTCCCTTGACAAATATAAAAAATATTGTATTTAAATTCTTTGTATGAGTTAGAGTCTGTATTTTGAAAGAAAAACCCTAGTAAAAACTTGGGTTAATAGTATGTTTTCATGCACAGTGACATCTGGATAGGAAAGATATTTTGGGCAACTAGACTACTAAATCATTAAAAATCTATCCATTTTTGGTGTCTGCCTGTGATTTATATCTTTGAAAAGATCTACTTTAGCTATAAGAAATAAGGACAATTAATTTACTCAATAATATTTATTGAACACTTACTGTGAACTCATAGTAATCAAAATCTGACAGAGGCCCCTGTTCTCATGGAGTTTATATTCCAGGAAGAGGATGCAATAATAACACACATGCACATAAATGATAATAAGTGGCAATGATTAAAATAGAAAAATAGTACATGTGTAGAACAATGGGATTGGCAGGAAGGTGATGGCAATTATGACAACGTAAACATTTTTAAGAGCACATTTTTAGGTTCACAACAACACTGAATGAACGGAAAGTACAGAGAGTTCCCATATACCTCCTGTCTGCACACGAGCACAGCCTCCTCCACTATCAACGTTCCACAGCAGAGAGTTACATTTGTTACAACTGATGGACAAATATCCAAGTGTCATGGTCTTTTAAAGTCCATCATTTACATTAGGGTTCACTTTTTGTGTTGTATATTCTATGTGATTTGATATGTATCCACCATTATTACTGCTGTACAGAATAGTTTCACTGCTTTAAAAATCATCTATGCTTCATTTATTCATTCCCCCCTCCCCCCTTAACTCCTGTCAACCACTGACCTTTTTACTGTCTCCATGGTTTTGCTTTTCCAGAATGTTATATAATTGGAATCAAACAATATGTAGCCTTTTTAGATGGACTCCTTTCACTTAGTAATATGCATTAAAGTTTCCTCCATGTCCTTTCATGGCTTGATACACATTTATTCTTAGAGCTGAATAATATTCCATTATCTGGATGTACCACAGTTATTGTATTCACCCAGTGAAGAATATCTTGGTTGCTTTCAAGTTTGGTCATTATAAATGAAGCTGCTAAAATATCGTGTGCAGATTTTTAAGTGAGTATGTTTTGAACTAATTTGGTTTAATATCAAGGATTTGCAGTTGCTAGATTGTGTGGTAAAAGACAGTTTGTGAAAAACTGTCTCCTCAAGTGTCTTTACCACTCTGCATTCCCTGCATCAATGAATCAGAGTTCCTTTTGCTCCATATCCTCACCAGCATTTGCTATTGTCAGTGATTTAGATTTTATAGAAGTGTAGTATTCTAATAGAAGTGTAGTATTAATATTATGTCATTGTTTTAATTCTCAATTCCCTAATGACATATTATATTGAGCATCTCTTCACGTGCTTATTTGCAATCTGTATATCTTCTTTGGTGCAATGTCTGATGAGGTCTTCTGCTCATTTTTTTATTTTTGAGGATTTTTTTGCGGTGGGGTGGATAACAGTCCTTTCTCTCAGTCCATGGTTTATTTTTCCATTATTTTGACAACATAAACCTTTTCCATGTGGTAATATAAGAAAATATGTAATAAAATAGGTCCATCTTAGAGATGTTTTTAACTGAGGAAATGGCACTGTAAATAAGTAAATTAATCCACAGTATGCTTTAGTTTTTATTTCATTTAAATTCCCTATATCTAAAAACACTGTCCTTTAAAGCTAGGCATTATATAAGAACATTAGGTTATTTCATTTAATCCTCACAATAACCCTGTAATGTACCCCCACCCATATTTTACTGATAAGAAAACTGAGTTTCAAACAGGTTAGGTATTTTGTCTGAGATTACACAATTAGTAAATCACAAAGAGAGTATTAGGACCCAGGATTATTTGAGAACATAGCTTTTATTGCTTTTTAATTTCTGCTACTTTGTAGTCTGTCTTCATCTACCTTTTTTTATTATTGTTTTTCAAGTACAGTTTTCTGCCTTTTCCCCCCACCTCTCCCCCCCACCCCAGCCCTTCCCAGCTCCCTCCCCTGTTTCCACCCCGCTTGTTATTGTCCATATGTCCTTTATAATTGTTCCAGTAAACCCTTCATCTTTTACCCCCATTATTCCCTCCCCTCTGTCCTCTGGTCACTGTCAGCCTGTTCTCAATTTTAATGTCTTTGGCTCTGCTTTGCTTGCTTGTTTGTTTTGTTGATTGGGTCCTGTTAATGGTAAGATCATATGGTATTTGACCCTCATGGCCTGGCTGATTTTGCTTAGCATAATGCTTTCCAGTTCCATCCATACTGTCACAAAGGGTAGGAGCTCCTTTCTCTCTGCTGTGCAGTATTCCATTGTGTGAATGTACCATAGTTTTTTGATCCATTCATTTACTGATGGGCACTTAGGTTTCCAGCACTTGGCTATTGTAAATTGTGCTGCTATGAACAATGGGGTGCATAGGTTCACCTACCTTTTTTTTTTAACTGTTCTCACTTCTCCAAAGGCTTGTAGTCTGACCATGGCAACTTCAGTGTGAACAATCAGGCTTACCTCAGTTTTTGAATCAATCTTGAAATAGGTAGAATCAACATATAAACAATAATAGCTACTTGAGAGTGTGTAAGTAAATACTTGGATAAGTCAAAGTATAGTACAAGTGTTGTAAATTATTTTAGAATATTCAGACATTTCTTTGGCACATAGGCATTCTTGTTTAAGTATATTTCCTTTTAAACACAAATTATAAACAGAAGGACAAGTTAAATATTACCACAAACAATCTAGTGCAGTTTTTAGGACATTTTATGGGAAGACAGACTTGGTTTCTGTAAGTCAAAGGTGTGAATAAAAGCTGGAAGAGGAACCACTCTGGATTAATAGAGATTTAACAGACATGGCAACCAAATGTAACGTATGAGGAGGAGTGTTTGGATCCTGCATCAAACAAATTAACTTTAAAGAGCCAACATCAAGGAATGATTGCTATTTTGTTTGTTGTAATTATGGCATTGTGATTATGAAAGAAAAGGTCATATGCTTTTAATTTAAAAAATGTTTCCAGTTTGTTATTTTTATTGTTGTTCAATTATTTGTTTATTTTTATTGTTCAGTTTTACTACTTTTGTTGTTCAGCTTTATTTATTTTCATTGTTCAGTTATTTATTTATTTATATTGTTGTTCAATTTTATTGTTGTCTCAATTTTTTTTCCCATTGTTCTTCCCCACCCTGCCCATCCCCTGATCCCACAGTCAATCCCTACCCTATTGCCCATGTGGTGGGTCCTTTATACATGTTCCTTGACTGGACCCTTCCCCTTCTTTCCCCCCTTCTCCCCCTTTTCCCTGCCCTCTGGTTACTGTCAGTTTGTTTTTTATTTCCATGTCTCTTGTTCTGTTTTGCTCAGTTGTTTGTTTTGTTGATTAGGTTCCACTTATAGGTGGGATCATATGGTATCTGTCTTTTGCACATGCTTTTTAGATATGAATACTGAATTATGTAAAACAGAAATGATACAATGGGAACAAAAGGAAAAAATGATGAACAAATGTGGGAAAATTGTGATAATTACTGAATCTGGTTGATAGTTATATAAGAGTTCATTGAATTATTTATTATCTTTTGTTTATGAAGTAGTATTTTCATAACAAAAATTAAAACTCAAAACAAAGAATGACAATGTGCATTAAATGTATTTCTTATGTGTGTAATGCATAGAACAGAAAATATTTTAAATATTAGGTATGTTTTGGAAGCTTCTAGTTTATCAGCATTGTTTATTGCTCTACCCATCTCTTTCATGTTCTGTCTATGGTCTTTAAAAAGAGCCTGCTGTTGCTTTATCAAATAAAATCTCTGAAGAACATTTTGTTCAGGGATCAGCTCCGGAAAAATTAAAATTTGATTGTACCTGTTACTAAATAAACAAGTGGTTCTGCTGGGATTCAGTAAAGTTGATGGGAAAATGCACAGTGAAACGATGAGATGGCAGAAAAAGCAAATAGGAGAATGACTCAAAGCAAATTAGGTAGGTTTGAAATGGTAATACATATACCTTTAATACGTAGCTGCTTTAGACACACGCACATACACAAGAGTTCTAGTTTTACCCCCCTCTAAACTCTTTTTTCTAAGTAATAAGCATGGAACACCCATTATAACAGTGAGAGTATTTAGTATATACATAAATATTCATATGCATTTATATGAATTTTTTCCAGGCAGACCACATAACTGACTTCAAAATACTTTCTTGATTCTGCATTCCATTTATACTCAAAAGGCATAGTGAGTTCTGTAAATTCAGCAGAAGTCAGAGTCTGTTTCTGGAGACAGAAGAAAATATGTAGGCACTTACCTTAGATTTTTTCTTGGAGACTTTTGCTAGTAGAGCAGAAATCAAAAGCCCTATTTCCTTCATTATTTATTGGGCTCCCTTTATGTGCTAAGCACTGGGAATACATGTTGTCAAGAATGGTGCAAGTGGACTTTCTAATGTCACAGAACTTATGACATAGATATTAAATCAATTTTACTGTAAGAAATGTAAGAATTAAATAATTTCAACTGTTAAGAATACCAAAAATAGTGAAGTATGTGGTACAATGAGAATGTATCACAAGAATATGGCTTAGAGCCCAGCGATCATTGGAAGACTCCCTGGGAAAGTGGGGTTAGAGCTGAGACAGCAGGAGGAGTAGAAGTGAGCCCATCAAGTGTGGGAGGGTTGCTGGAAGATGGGGTAGGGGAGGTTGGATTATTGGGAGTAGATAGAGGTCAGTATTTCAAAGTTCTGGAGGCAAGAAAGGCCATAGTGAGTATGGGAGCTGAAAGATCAAGGAAGCAAGAAACGCTGATGGAAAGTAGGCAGCCCTGATCCTATTATGCCTTATAGTCCATGTTAAGATGGTTTTACCTCATCCTAGGGAAATGGGAAGTTAAGGAAATGCCTTAATGGGGAGGAAACATGACACCGTTGTTTTGGGTTTTTAAATTCATTTAGAGGGAAAAATGGATGGAACTGGGTGTGATTGGGAGAAAGAACACCAGTTATAAGGATATTGCAAAAATATGGGTGAGAGATCCTGTTAGTGTGGGCAAGAATGGTGACAGTGGTGAAAAGAGAGGAATGATAAATTGAGGGGTAAGGGAAATGGGAGGCAGAACTAATGAGATTCAGTGGTAGTTTAGTTTGGATTTGGCCATAGTCTGGAAGAGAGTTTAAAAACTGAAAGCATTACTGGTTATTAAAGAAGAAAAATGTTTAGAAAAAAATTTAAAAAAAGAAAATGTTTGTTAGGGAACTATCTGTTGCCACCTTTTGCCAAAATTTTGATTTGGACATTAGCTTTCTGATTGCGGGCACCTGTTTACTTTACTGAAGGAATTTGACAACTTCCATTTCTGGGTAGTGCTCTTCCCATCCCTGCAGAAATGGCTTGCAGAAAAGTGAATATGAGAAGCAGCATTCTCATGAAAATAGATTCTAGCACAAATGAGCAGAGATGCAGATCTCATTAAAAAGCCAGCAAAAATCAGTCTATAGGCTAAAAATGTCTTAGGCAAGGCAATAAAATAAATGGAATAATTTTTGCTTTTCTTCCACTTGCCTGGGGATCTGTATTCTTATTTCTATATAAGGTATGGTCTCTTGTCTTAGTGATTTGAGAAGCTGTGACAGAAGCGATTGCCCTTGAGACATAAAAATGGGTTTGAAATACAAGGACAGGACACTAAAACTATTATGATCTGAATAAAACTTTTGCAAAGCAGAAGCACTCTAAAAAAGATTTTCAACATTATTCTGTGGCATAGAACTTGAGGTTTTACTGACCATTTATTCCAAATGTTTAATCTTATAGTCATTCTTCACTTAACCCTGCTTACTTTCTCACAAAGTCAACACACACGTAAAGCATCACATAGATGTTTATGTTCTGCAGGTACGGGGTTCACTGAGGTAAGGGCAGACAGGTGAGCAATTTGGAAAAGCCACTGCAAACATATTACCTTTTTTTATACTTTTGGGAGAAATACATTTAAGGTTTTTGTTCCTATTATTTTTCTACTTGAGCAATTCTTATGGATGGATGGACAGCAACTAGATCTAACCCACACAGCAGTAGACTGAGAGGCCTATGCAGTAGGTTTTACAAATGTCAGATTGCAGCCGACACAGAATACTGCCGTACTGTTGATTTCCATGTCTCCGGCCCCACTGGTAATACAGACTGCAGCCATACTGTTGATTTCCATGTCTCCAGCCCCCCTGGCATATGTTGATGTTATAGTATTTGTAGTGCTCATGAAACAGCATCTTGTTATATCTATTTTAAATGGTTAGAATATTGTTTTTCCTGAGAAGTCATTACACATTAAATATCAACCCATTAAAAATGATTAATTTGTATGATTACTTATTTCACCCATTTTTAAAAATCCCAGAGTAGGTCATGAGAAAAAAGTTAATTTTGGTTTAGCAGGGGAGAATAGTAATATTAGAAACTAAAGTTGGTGTGATCTTATGATAAGAGGTATGAGAAGTTTGAACTAGGCAGTGGGAGAGCCACATGCCAGCACTTACTTATAGAGGGGAGCTCTAAAAAAGTGTGTTGGGCAACAATGATGGGCTGTGTAAGGGTGATACTATAACATAGCCAGTTAAGGGCAACGTCTTTGGAATTTAACAGTTCTGGGATGACATCCTATCTCTGTCATGTACTCAGTGTTTGTCCTTGGGAAAGTCACTTCACTTCTCTGAGCCTTTATCTCCTCAGTGCACTTAGGTGATTCAAGTACAAAATCTATTACTTGGTTTTAAAGGCATGCTATAGATAGTTGAGGACTTATTTCTTTCATAAGCTTTATTTTATTGCTTCAGTTTATTTTAATGTTTTGCACCCATACTTTCTTATTTTTATCATTTTTTAAAATTTCCATGAAATATTGCAAAGAACTAGTATACTGACTATACCAAGAGAAGTCACAGTGATCTATAAAATAGTGTAGCATTGGCAGCGCTGGGTAAAACTGGGATGTGTCATATCTCATCTCTCATTCTAAGAGATCTGTCTACTCCTCAGGCCCACTTTCCTAATGTTATCCCTTATGTATTAATTCAGGTTAGTTCAGTTGCAAGTAATAGAAATCCTAATTAAAACTGGCTTAAGCAGTACATGAAAATCACTTACTCGCATATCTAAAAAGCCAAAAACAGGTAAAGATTGATTCAGTGAATTATCAAATGCCACCTAGGGTTCAATTTCTCTCCATCTCCTTTCCCTGAATTATGTAGTATGCTTTCTATCTTTAAAACCCCTAAATGGATGCTAGTAGGGCTTTGGACATATATGTCCTTGTATGTCCCAGTGTGAAAATAAGTCTACGTCCAGTATTCTAACTGTAAACATTGAGGCTTTCAGGTGTTGTCACTTGCCCATCTTTGGGCCAGTCCTATGGCCAAAGGAAACAATGTACAAAATTAGCTGACCTTAGGTCATATGCTCCATTCTTGGACCAGAAATGTCAGTTCCATCTAAACCATGTGAATCTACACATTTAAATAAAAAAATCATTCAAATAGGTGAATAGAATGAACAATGGATGGCAACCAAAAAAATGTTCACCACACACTCACTAAACAAAGCCAGAGGGAATGGCTCTTAGAATGAAATTTCTGGGATTAATGTTGATTGAAGGAGGGTTGTTGAGCACAGATGAGGCACATTTTTCCTGATGTTATAATACCACTTAAGTATTCATGAGACAGAAATATAGCAAATTGTAAAGACCTTGGTATGAAGTCTCAATTTTAGGTTCGAATTCTGCCACTGCCACTTACAAGCTATGTAACCTTGGGTCAAACACTTATTTTCAGTAAGTGTCAATTTTCCATCATTAAGTGAAAGTAGTCATAATAATAACTACAAGGCTGTGCTGAGGAATAACTAACACAATCTAAATAAAATATTTAGTATAGTTTCTGGCACATTTATAAGCAGAGAGTTAATAAATGTTAACTGTTACTAAGATTATTTTCATGCACTTTCTACAGATATAGCTAAATATGCTCTAAGACTAGATGATTTAAGTGACAGCTTATGAAAATATTTAGCCTTTATATTCAGAGACTTATCAACTCCCTTTTGTATGACTAATTTTTTTCCCAGGACAGAATCATGACCATTTTGAGAGCAGGGCCTTATGTTATCTACGATCTTTGAGAACTACTGAATGAAATCCATCATATTTAGTGTGACCATATAATTTGTCATTCAAATCAGGACACCTTTGAAAGTGAGGGGAGATGCTTGAACACCTAACATGTAATAACTGACTAGAAGAGGTATAAATCAGAAAGCCCCGGTCAAACTGTTTCAGTCTAATGATATCAAATGTTTGTACACAAGACAGAAAGCTTTAGAGCAAAATTGCCTAGGGACCTAACAGAGGCAAAGGATTCTAAAAAAAGAGTGTTTTCCCTTTTCTTCTGCACTGTCAGTGGTAACTATGTCAGCATTAAACATTTTTGATTTGTTATTTCATTCTACGTACAATATTGTTATAGTGATTCATATATCCACACAAATATTATAGCAGATGTAGTTTTATCTTAATTTGAGTTCATCTGTAATAAGAAATTGAACCAACCAAAACACATTGGTATGGTTGTATTTAACTGTATCTACACTTTTAAAATAATAAAGCTGATTAACTTTCATTCTGTTGATGAACAATTGATGGTCTTAACTGGAGTCAGTAATAGTGCATTAATATCAGGTTTCAGATTTTTGAATCCTTAGACTTATTTGCTCTCTTATGTCTTTATTTCCCTGTGAGTTAAGTAAAATTTATACTCCTGACAGCCAAGTACTCTATAACACTCCTTTGACTTTTGATCTCCTAGAATTAAGATGATAATGTAATTATTACTCACATTCTATTTTAATACCTATATTACTTTAGATGTTTTAAGTGAGTAACTAAAAATACCAATATTTGCATAATTTCTACTTAGTTAATTCATACTTTTTGTTGTTCAACTAATGATTTAAGAACTAGTACAAGGATATCTACATTAAAAAGATGCATGATTTAAAATGATTTTTAAAAAAGCAAGAGAAATAGAATTTCAGAAAAAGATAACCCCTGAAATGATGTTACAACCTCAAATGTAGGTCATGAATTTATGTCTGCTTGCTGAAAGGAGTACATAAATATGACCTTAAGGTTTAGTTGTCAAAAAATACACACAAGGAAAAAACAAGATTAAGTGTAACAGAAAGTTCATAAGTTAAAAATGCAGCCTCTGGCCACACAAAGCATGCTTCTTCCTACAGAGGCAGAAGAAATTCTCTCCTGAAAAATGTGCACACTATGACTTCCTCTCCATTTTTACAAGACTAGGAATGTTATCATCTAATAATACCTAGCTAACTTTAGTTTTTCTACCGCAAGTTAGTGATTGAAACACTAAAAACCCACACAATTTTCCTTTTAAAAAATTTATTCATTCATCTATCTTGTTCATGTAATGGTTTGATGTTTTAATCATATTCTTCCTAGATCTTACATAAAAATATATATGCAGGTGGCAATATAAAGTTAATATTTATGAACTTACATCAGATTGTTTAACAGAATGGATGCATGAAAGTTCAATGTTTTAAAATGTAGGCTTAGGCTTTAGTTCTTCTCATGTATCTTTTTTATTTATAGGCTATTCTGGCTTTCTTCTCCATAGTAGACACTATTTTTTTTAATTGCTTTAAGATGAAGAAAGCTGGTTAAGGGAGTTGTGTTCCACTGTACATGATATTCCAAGGGGACCTAAGGGGAGGGGATCTTGACCTATGGACCTTTGATCTGTGAGTGTGAAGTACATTTGTCCTATTTGAGCATCAGGGTTGCCTTTGCTATAAAGCAAACCCATTTCTGTGAATTCTAATTGGCATAAAATGTATCTTTTATGTGCATGCTAAAATCAGGACTAAGCAGTTTTTGAAAACGTGTACATAACACAAGTTTAATTGGAGAATGAGCAATCATCTGGCAAATTAGAAATGAAAATAAATCTTGGGGTTTAGGAGCTCCAACAAATATCTTCCCTGAATATCTTCAAATTCCTCTCAATTTGAAAATAATGAAAATAGAAACTTACATTCTGGTAGATGAGGATTTAAAAAATATGAACTTGAGAATGTGCTTTCACCTTGGGCAACAATCAGAAATCCAAAACACCAAGAACTAAACTCTGATCTCTCCCTGGCTTTGGTAAACTTGCTGTAGAGATGAGTAGTCTGTGCCCTGAGAAGAGGATGATCCAAAAAGGAGGATCTGAAGTACTTGAGGTTAGATCTGGTTTCATATAACAAAAAGACAAAAAAAAAAAAACCCTAAAAAATGGAAAATAACAGCCTCAAACAAGTAGAAGTTTATTTTGCTATCTCAAAAAAAGTCTGGAGGTAGGCCAAACCAGGGCCAGTATTGTGGTGCGGTGGTCATGGCGGAGCTGGGCCCCTTTGCTTATGAGCTGTGTGGTCCTGGGAAATTACTTCTTGTTATGAGCCTGTTTCTTCACATGTGAAATAGGTATAGTGGTGCCTGCATCACAGAGATGCTGTTAAAATTAAACAAGGCATAAAGCAATCATCAGAGTAGGTGCAGCTTATATTACTTAATTTTTAGAGTTCTGGACAAAATAAGAAAGTGAGAAGGGCTAAAATTAAAAAAAATAAAAGATACAAAGCTGAAAAAACAATGACAGAAAGCAGAGCAGGGGTTTCTAGGGAATACAAATCATGTGGGAATGACTGTAAAATGGTGTGGGAGAATATTTTGGTGTGATGGAACTGTTATATATCTTAGTATTGGCGGTAATTGTATAATTCTGTATGTTTATCAGAACTCACAGATCTGTACACTTAAAAGGGAGAATTTATTGTTATAATGGTTTACTTTTAAAATAAAGTTGAACTATAAAAAAAGCTTGAAGATTCCTCTGATTTATAGGCATATATTAATGCATAAGCATATAATTTGAGCATGGAGGCATACAATGACTAGTTATATGTTTTAGTTTTTGACCTGAAGATAAACCAAATTCACTGGGAAGAGAGAATCATAGATTTTTAGATCTGGAAGAAAGTTTGTAAGTTGAATAGCACTCACCACATTAAAAACTAACATACTTCAGTTCCGTCTAAATGATGTAATCCGCAGAGAAAGGGCACGAAGTTACTTCTTGGTGGCAGCATGGTGTTTGAAATCCTGTTTCCTAAGTTGCAACCCTATGCATCTGTCATAGTATAATTTCCTTTCTTTAAAATTTTTTATATTTATTTTTTAGTGCAGTCTTAATTTCCTTTTAATAAAAGAGGTGCTATTCTAAATTGAAAAAAAAACAGTAATGCTAATACCCTAATTGCTAGACACAGAAATAAGATATTAAAACATTTAGTACTGTTCAGAAATATAAGTCAAATAGAAACTACAGAGAAATTTGAAGTTTATGTTGAAATTCCTATAGTCTCACAAGCACCAGAGTAGCAATGTCATTTTCACTGGGTATGGATAAATACACACATTTTATTAAATAATCTTTTTAACATGGGTATAAAAATTCTGGACCAGATGTTGAAAGACTAGGATCCCCTCTTAGCTTCACTACCAATCAGCTGTCCTCAAAAGGAAATCTTACTCTCTTAATCTCTTAATTTCCTCATTTGCTTTAGACCAAATCAGTGCATTTCAAGTACTTATAAGAGACCCTTTTAAAAATGAGATCCATTTTTCTAGGTTCAGTTGTTGATAAGTTGTGAGTTTGTTGTCATTTTACTGTTCAGAATTTCTGATCTTCTATTCCTTAGATAAGTCTTTTTAAGATTTCATAAAATAAGGGATTGGTGATGATGAACTCCTTTAACTTGACCTTATCTGGGAATCACTTTATCTGCCCTTCCATTCTAAATGATAGCTTTGCTGGATAGAGTAATCTTCGATGTAGGTCCTTGCCGTTCATGACTTTGAATACTTCTTTCCAGCCTGTTCTTGCCTGTAAAGTTTCTTTTGACAAATCAGCTGATAGTCTTATGGGAACTCCTTTGTAGGTAACTGCCTCCTTTTCTCTTGATGTTTTAAAGATTTTTTTGTTTATCTTTAATCTTGAGTAATTTAATTATCATCTGTCTCGGTGTGTTTCTCCTTGGGCCCAACTTCTTTGTGATTCTCTGAGCTTCCTGGACTTGCATGTCTATTTCTTTCACCAAATTGAGGAAGATTTCCTTCATTATTTTTTCAAATAAATTTTCAATTTCTTGCTCTACTTCTTCTCCTTCTGGCACCCAAGCAAACAACCAGAATAGGAATGGAGATCACAAAAATGGAGATCATGTGGAGGGTTATCAGCAGGAAATGGGAGGGGAGAAAATGGGAGAACAAGTATAGGGAATAAGAAGCATAATTGGTAGGTACAAAATAGACAGGTGAGGTTAATAATAATATAGGAAATGGAGAAGCCAAAGAACTTATATGTATTCCCTGTGGACATGAACTAAGGAGGGAGGAATGCTGGAGGGGGGGGGAGGTGCAAGGCAGAAGGGGATTAAAGTGGGAAAATGGGACAACTGTAAGAACATAATTAATAAAATATGTTTAAAAGTAGAAATGAAATCTAAACTGTACCCTAACATATTAAAAGTGAAAGAAAATCTCCTTCATTTGAATCAAGGCAGGGAGGGGAAATCCTGGTTCCTCTCACTCAGCCTCCTCTTCCACCACAGTATAGGCATAGTCAAGTTACTTCTTTAGAGTTTTAGGTTGCCAGAAACACAATTTGAAATCCCAGGAAAACATAATCCATTGAAAATACTCTGATTTGTGGGACCAAAGATAAAAAGAAAGGCATTTGTATTTCTAGATGTAAGAAAGATTGGAAATCACAGATATTATATAGAACTTTTGAAATACAGCTGTGCATCATTTCATTGAGATTTCAACCTTTGCCTTAAAAAAAAAGGATTAAAGAACAAAAGTGATCTCCCTGTTTGCAAAAAATCCAGGTTGTAGAACGGCATCAATAAAGCTTACATTAGTGATAGAACTATGTGTGTTTGGGGGCCTCAGTAGTTTGGCCTGACATCGGCAGCAACATTGTCTCTGTAGGTCTTGTATATCCAGCATTATTTTAATGGGAGAGCTTGGGACCCTCTATCAAGTACCAGGAGATTTGGTGACTATCAGTAAAATAATACTATTGCCCAATTGTCATTGGTCTGACACACACAAGGAATGGATAACAAGCAGACACTCAAATAAATGTTCTGTGATGATACTTAAAAAGGCAGAAATAAGATTCAATGCAAGGACATAGTGAAGAGAAACAACTTTAAACAATTTTGATGGTATATTGAAAGGATGAAATAAGTCCCAGAGCTAAATAAAGAGTAGCAGCCTGGATGCCCCAAGGTTGTTTAAGACCCGTGGCTCAGATCACATGCTGCAAAACAGCTTTTGTTTGTCCAAAAAAAAGAGGAAAACACCTTGATTCCCAAATAGTCTTTTGTTACATACCTAGGCAAAATTGTCACCAGCAGGAATGTTTCAACACATAAGAAAGTAGTAGCACCAGGGATAAAGAAGTTCTATTTTTTAATGTGACCTTTTGACAAGAAGTTCCATTTTGAATAAATGCTGTGTTTTGGAGATACAGGCAAGAGGCTGACAAAGAAATCCCAAAACACAGTGGCTCAAACACAATGGATATTTAATGTAACAAACCAGAGGGAGACTGCTGAACCATTCAGAAACCTAAGTTTTCTCTATATGTTGCTCTGCTGTTCCTTCCCTAAGGTTGTCCTTAATTATCAGGTAGACACAGGCTTAACAACAAGTTCACTTTCTAGGCTGTGAGATGTGGAAAAGAGAAGTAGAAGGAAAATGATTTTCTGTTTTAAAGAGGGAAGGCTAAAGTTGGACATATTACTCCTGCTTAAATACCATTAGCAGGAAACCAATCACATGGGCACACAAGCTGCAAGGAGTGCTGGGAAATATTGTCTCAAGTCAAGTACCCCCATTTTGAGGACAAATTGAGTGTGCCTAAAAGGAAAATCAAAAGAAAACAAGGCAATACTTAAAAGTCTCCGCTGCTGCATATAAATCCATTCATGTAATGAAGTTTCATTTTGTAACAGAGGATATTCCTTTATGATAGTTTAATTGAATAAATGAAGGACCTTTGGCTGAGAGAAAATTAAAGAATCACTTTATAGAAGGAAGTATTATTGCTTACTTCCTTTGTAGAATGATGATTATAAATGTGGAGCATTGGAATCCTTATGTTGACATCATCTGGGTGTAGAGCCCTTCTGAAGCATGCTCAGGATACAGAATCCACTAACTGGTTAAGTACTTGCAGAATTTGGCAAGGCCAAAGGAAATAAATTTGGTTTTATTTTCATCAGACTTCTCTGAGAGGATAATTATGTAAACATGTCAAATTGTTTTTTACATTTTTCTACTCTGTTCAAATTCCTACATATTCAACATTAATCCCTTCTAGAAAGATAATGGAATCCACTGAGAGGAATCTGTGTATTGTAATTATTTGTGTATAGGAATATTCTCATTATTACTGAGCTTTGGTTAAAATCTGTATGAAGCGTGTCCAGAAAGTATCCATCCATGTGCTATGCAAAACGGAGACATTTATTGAAGAAGGTACAAGATACAAGAAACACTGTACATAGGACAATGATGCCTCAGTCCACTTCAGAGTAGGCACCTTGAAATCTCACACAGTTCTCCCAATTACCATCATCTACCCTGCTATATTTTTCTGAATCAACACTGAAATCTCTCCCATTTCAAAGGTGGTTTCAGTTTTGGGAAAAGCCAGAAGTTGCAGGCACCAAATCTGGGCTGTAGTGGGGCAGAGTTACCTAGGTGATCTGATGGTCCTCTAAAAATCTCTGCATAAGACAGGATACATGAGTGGGCATGTTGTCATGATGAAACTGCCAATCACCAGTTGCCCATAGCTGTGAGCTTTTGAATCATCTGAATAGTTTCCACAGAAGAATGTTCAAGCTTAATGCAAAATTTGATGCAGATTCATTGTACTATCACTCAGTCATTTGAATATGACAACTACACTGTCCACATGTTCACTCAGTGGTGTCTACCACCCTCACTGACTAGTTTCATGAAGTCATTGTCCATGCATGCTCATTCCAGTCCACTCTCCTTGGCTGCCAGGTTACTTGGATGTTGTGCAAACCATTCTTGTTATATTGACAACAGTTGTACTTTTTCTGGACAGACCTTGTATATCTAACTTGGTACTCTCATAGGGTGGCCCCTGAACATCTTGTTCTAAGCTTCTGACTTAATTTCTTTTATAGTGTAGCTAAGTAGTAACATGTACCTATATTTTGCCATGTATTATGTGTAGTATTTTGCCCATATTTTTGAAGGGAAAAATAAAGAAAAATAACTTGTGAATTATATATGGGTATAAGGTTAACATACCATGCATATAATGATGGGCATAATATTCATAATGCTCACAAAATGTGGGTGTGCATTAAACATGGCATAATAAGATATTTAGAGGAAACTTTAGTAAATCAAATAAGCTTAGTATATCAGAAGTCCCATATAAGAGTTAAGTATAGTCATTTATATATGGATTTTGATCATATTTTGGGAGTCAGGCTTGTAAACAGCCATACATTCTACAAACTTACCTTTCTCCTAAAGTTTCTTTCTCAAATTCCTGAGTAGACTCCTACAGAGTTACACTGTTTGTGTTTGAAAGAACATATCCCGACTTTGTCTATGGGGCTTTTGCTCAGAATTAGAAAATTTTTGCAGCTGGAGTGAGCCTATAGCTTGCTGGGGAAGATCAGCATGAAATATTTGATCACTCATCCAAAAATAAGAGTTCTAACAGAAAAGGGTGGTAACTGCATGCTGGTATCAGATAATAGATGTCTTAAGGACAATAATTCTGCTGATACAGAATCATCTATCATTTTAAAAACCATTAGGGGATCACTTTTCTTTGCTTTTTATTAAAAAATTTTTGTTTGCCAGAGTAGAATTAGTTTTTATTTCTAAAGGTTTAATAGCCTGATGTCTATTATTACCTATATGAAGATATCTTATGAGATACCAAAGTATGCTATATTGGAAATTGCATATCGAATTTCTTAGCTTAATTTCCAATGTACTTCAGCAACAATAAAAAAAGAAAAAGGTTATAATTATTAATACCTAAACATCATGTATTCATAGAAAATTTCCTAGCAATTGAATAAATATAATTACAAAACCTTAATTATTAGTAATTTCCTGCAATTGAATAGTTTTCAAAATATCCTCCCAGGAGGGGTGGGGAGAAAATGTGGACAACTGTAATTGAACAACAATAAAATAATTTAAATTAAAAAAAAATATCCTCCCCAATTTGATCCCAGTGCATAGACTAAATCTACAATTTCATGTCCTTATTTAGATATTTTTACATGTAGCAAGTGATTAAGTATAATTTCAAAAACATACTGAAAATTTATTAAATTTATTTTTTCTGTTTTTACTGTTTGGCATCATCGGAACCATTACCATTAAAGGTAATTTTTGTGAAAAAATTAGACATCATTATTTAGGTCAAAGCATGTTGTGTGAGAATGTCTAGAATAAACTAGGAATTAAATACTTAGCTTCTGGAGTGAGATTTAACACACCATTTGTTACCTATGAGACTTTGAGCAAATTACATAATCATTTTAAATAATCGATTTCCTTAATCTCCACAACGCTGACAATGAAGGTATGTAATTTATAAGGTTGTAGTAAAATTTAAATTTAATTGCAAACTCTTAAGCATGGTGCCTGGTACATGGTTGTATTCTTGATTACTGATTGTTATTATAGAACTATGAATTCCTAGAACTGTTGCTAATCAAGCTGTCTCATAAATCTAAAGTGTAATCCACGCTGTATTTGAAATTCAGGTAAAAGTGTAAGTAAAGCTCATTTATTATACAGATTGCATTGATTTTTTTAGTTTAGCATGTGTTAAATTAATATATCTTGATAAAACAATGCCAGGTGAACACCCTTGATTTGGTCTTCAAGTAGCAGTGAATTAAAAAGCAGCGTTTCTCCTAATGGATGAAATCTCTTGTATTTTTTCCCCAAGCATCGTTTAAAAAAGTTC
>PVKM010017514.1:0-25828 GCA_004027735.1 Carollia perspicillata
TTTTCCTGCTGCTTTCTCTGTCCGCCGCCTGCGGACTCCGCCCCTCTTACCGGTTGGGTTGAATGTCCGAGGACCTCCGCTTTTCAATTTTCTGTGTTCTGGTTGTGTTATTGTTTATAAACATTTGTTGTCCTTAATCTTGGTTGTGAGAGGAGGCACAGTGCTTCCACCTACGCCTCCATCTTGGCCGGAAGTCCATTTACTTGTACTTCTTCGATTTCTTTCTTCCTTGTCTTACAATGTTTCAAGTGCGGGTCTTATACCATCTTGGTTAAATCTGTTCCCAGGTATTTTAATTTATTTTTCAATGCAATTATAAATGGGATTGTTTTCTTTGTTTCTCTTTCTGATAGTTCATTATTGGTGTATAAAATGCAACCGATTTCTGAATATTTTGTGCCCTGTTACTTTACTAAATTCATTTATCAGTTCTAGTAGGTTTTTTGTGGAATCTTTAGGTTTTCTCTGTATTATCATGGCATCTGCAAATAAGGACAGTTTTACTTCTTTCTTTCCAATTTGGATGTATTTTATTTTTTTTAATTGATTTTTTATTTTTATATTTATTAGCTTGAGAGAGAGTAGGGGGAAGAGGGGCAGGAAGTGAGAGAGGGAGAGAGAAGGAGGTGGGGGTTGGGGGGGAGAGAGAGAGAGAGAGAGAGACTGAGACTGATTTGCTATTACTCCTACCCATGCATTCATTGGTTGACTTTTGTATGTGCCCTGACCGGGGATCAAACCTGCAACTTTGGTATAACTGGATGATGCTCTAACCAACTGAGCTACTTGGCCAGGGCCCTTGTTTGTGTTTTATTTCTTCTTGTCTGTTGTGGCTAGGACTTCTGGTACTATGTTGAATAAAAACTTTCATTTAGTAGGTATTCACATAGTAGGGAAAGTGGACATCCCTGTCTACTTCTTGATTTTAAGGGAAACGCTTTTAGTTTTCACCCACTGAGTGGGATGTTGGCTGTGGGTTGGTCATACACAGCCTTTATTATATTCAGGTAAGTTTCCTCTAGTCCCACTTTGCCCAGAGTTTTTATCATAAATGGGTGCTAGATTTTTGTCAAATGCTTTTTCTGCATCTATTGATAGGATTGTATGATTTTTATCCTTCATTTTGTTTATGCGGTTAATTATTTGCAGATATTGAACAATCCTTGAATCCCAGGAATAAATCCCGTTTGATCATGGTATGTGATTTTTTTAATGTATTTATTCCTGGATTCAATTTGCTAATATTTTCTTGAGGATTTTCGCATCTGTGTTTATCAGGGATATTGGCCTATAATTTTCTTTCTTTGTAGTGCTTTTATTTGGTTTGAGAATCAGGATAATGCTGGCTTCATGAAGGAGATTAGGGGTCTTCCCTCCTCTTGAATTTTTTGGAATAGTTTGACAGGGATAGGTGTTCATTCTTCTTTGAATGTTTGGTAAAATTCTCCTGTAAAGCCATCTAGTCCAGGACTTTTGTTTGTTGCAAGTTTCTGAATACTCCTGCTTTTTTGGATGAAATTGGTCTGTTCAGATTTTCTTCCTCCTTGATTCAGTCTTCAGAGATTGTGCGTTTCTAAGAATTTATCCATTCCTTCCTGATTGTCCAGTTATTGGCATATAATATAATCCTTTGTATTTCTGTGGTATCTGCTGTTACTTCTCCTCTTTCCTTTCTGATTTTATTTATTTGAGTTTCTCTCAAGTCAGGTTAAAGGGTTATCAATCTTGTTTATCTTTAAGAAACAGCTCTTGGTTTCATTGATCTTTTTCTTTTTTTTTGGTTACATTGATCTCTTGTATTTTTAAATTTAGACTCTATCTTATTTATTTCCACTCTGACTTTTACTATTTCCTTCCATTTACTGACTTCAAACTTTGTTTGTTTGGGATTTTGTTTTTTTTTTTTTGATTTTTTTTTTTTTAGTTCCTTTAGGTGTAAGTTTTGATTGTTTATTTGAAATTTTTCTTGTTTCTTGAAGTAGGCCTGCATTGCTATGAATTTTCCTCTTATGACCGCTTTTGCTGTGTCTTATAGATTTAGGGTTATTGTGTTATCATTTTCGTTTATCTCAAGGTATCTTTTGATTTCTGCCTTTATCTCATGGTTAACCTGTTCACTGCTTCATAACATGTTATTTAGCCTCAACGTGTTTGTGTTTTTCAGGGTTTTTTTTCTTGTAATTGATTTGCAGTTTAATACTATTCTGGTAGGAAAAGATGCTTCATATGATTTCGGTCTTTTTATGAAATTTATTGAGACTTATTTTGTGCACTAATGTGATCTGTCCTGGAAAATGTTCTGTGTGCAGTTGTAAAGAATGTATATTCTGCTTCTTCGGGGTGAAATGTTCAGGAAATATCAATTAAATTTATCAGTGTAATGTGTCCTTTCAGGCCACTGTTTCCTTGTTGATTTTCTGTCTGTAAGATCTATCCACTGGTGTCAGTGGGGTGTTAAAATCCCCTAGTGTGACTGTATTACTGTCAATGTCTCCCTTTATGTCTATCAAGATTTGCCTTATATATTTAGGTGCTCCTATGTCGAGTGCGAAAAATAGCTTCTTATCTGCTTGGCGACCGTGTCTCCAAAATCTCAATACGTGACTATTACTAAATCTTTTAAAGATTACAGCACATTTAAGTGTAACAGTTCCACAGCCTCAGCTGCACTAGAACTGGAAGGTAACGAGGAAGATGTGCCAGGGTTTTAGGCGCCAGGAAGTAGACAGTCTGTATGGCTAATGGAACTTATGTCGTCTCTTGCTCAACTGTCCTCTGTCAAAGATGGTGTTATATCCTGTGTTTAAACCTTTCCCCATTAGTCGCAAGAGCTCATGCCAACCCACTTCCATTGGTGTCTGCTGTTGGGCAACTGGAGTTTTTCTTAACCAAGCAATGAAAAGCCATTACCCCCAAATCAGCATGTATTGCCAGAAAGGTCGGTCATTTTATAAAATAAGACACTGAAACTTTTAAATCTACGTCTATTGAGTAGATTCAAGCATTGTTAATTTTCGATCTTTAGGCTATCACTAAAATATCGAATGGTTCTCTAGTCTGTAAGTGTAGCAAGGACAAACAACAAATTTTATAAGACAAAATGGAAAAGAATCTCTGAGTACTATAAAAGCCAAGTGAGAGAGTATGTTTACTGCTTGGGGGTGGAAAGCAGTATCTTGAGTGGTTGAAAGGAAGCTGTTGACAGCCAGTGACCCTGGACCAGGGGAAAGATTTCAAAGCCTGGCCCAGGTTGTCAGGCTCTGCCTGCCCGCCCAGCACTGGGGCTGCCTGAACCCCTGAGGATCCAGGCCGGGAGAGGCGCACGTCCACATGCTAGTGCTGGTCTGTTCGCGTCCTTCCGGCCAGCTTAGCAGCTCCACTGCTTTTCTCCTTCAAGTAAATGTCCGATTCCTGTTCGCATTCCATCTCCTCTCTCTGCCCCCCGTGCTGCTGCAGTTCCAGTTCTTTCTTCTTTAACTCCCATGTATTTTCACGAATGAACAGCACCTCTCACCTCACATGCACCAGCTTAGCGATGAACAGCACTGCTGTCCGACACAGAGTGACATTCTTTATATTTTGAATGCCCTTATTTCTCTGTGTCTGATGGTACAAGTTGCTTCTATGGTAATTCCCAGGGGGCTGGTTTTGACCTTTGCAGATTCGGCAAAGAGTGAGGAAGCCATTCTCCCCCAGCCCTGTCTCAGACCAGGGCAGGCTCTGCTCCTCGGGGCGTCCTCCCAGAAACCTAGGCCGAAGAAGCCTCTACCGTCAGGGACATCCTGGTCACTATGGTGGGAAGAGAACGTGGCAGCTCCTGCATCCGAGGTATTCTTGGTCCTTTGCATTGTCGTGCACATTTAGAAGCAGTGCGACCATTCCTTCCCCCCAAAACCAAAACCCTTGTGGAATGTGGGGTAGCACCAATCTAAAGAGGAGTTTGGGGAGATTGGTGACAATATTGAGTCTCTTAAACCATGCACATAATATACCCCTCCAGTATCTAGATGATTTTTTAAAGTTTTTTTAAAGGATTTTGTTTGTTTATTTTTAGAGAGAGGGGAAGGGAGGCAGAAAGATAGAGACATCAATGTGCTACAGAAACATCACTCTGTTGCTTCTTGTACTTGGCCCAACGAGGGACCAAAGGCGCGACCCAGGCCTATGCCCTGACCAGGAAGGTGAACACCGGTTACCTTTCTCTTTGTGGGGTGGCGCCCAACCCACTGAGCCACACCGGTCAGGGTTCTAGATGCTTTTAAATACATACTAACCCACACTATTTTCTGAGCATTATATGCCATGCACCATTAGTACTTTATGTGAGTATTAATATAAGGGCTAAGGGCCACAGTTAATGAAAGGCGAGAACCCAGGCCGCGGCCTGTACAGGCTGTAGTCTTTGTCATTATGTGGCACCACTTCCCTGAGCTGACAGCTGAGGGAGGAAGAGATGGAGGGATGGAGGGATGGACAGAGGGAGAGAGGGAGGGAAGGAGGGAGGGAGGGAGGGAGGGAGGGAGCTACTCAGGGGAAGGCCAACTTAGAGGAAAAGTTTCCCAAGATTTCTTCCATGTGTTCTCTTCTGCTCCATGTCTGTCTATCTGGATACAAAATAATTTGTCCAAATAACAACTGCCCTCCTGTTTCAGCTTTAACAGGAAGCTCCTGTAACGAGCCAGTGGCCCTTCCCTGGACCCTGAATGCACGCCAGGCCCAGTGGAGCGGAGAGCAGGCGCCCTCCTGGTCATGCTGAGCGCACCCGCTGTACGTATGGCCTCCCCGCTCAGGCTCCAGTTTACCAGAACCCTGCCCCAGTCACGGTGGTATCTCTTCCAGGAGGGTTAAGGGGCCCCTTAGAGGCTGAACCTCCATTAGGCAGTGGAGAGAAAGAACATCAGAGCCCACCCCTGGGTCCAAGAGTAAGGTAAGTACAGCTTTTGTGACCCTCTCTCTCTGTCTCTTGTAGGATGGCTGTTCCGTGGGTTCAAGACTGGGTCCCCTCCCTTCTCCCGTGTCACCAATGTCTGGTCTCCGGGGGTTAGTTTTCAGCCTAACACTATGGCATCACCCACCTCCTTCGCAGCTTCTGGCTCCAGGTCCAAGAAGCCTTTGGGCAGGATGGCTGGTGAGTGGAAGCAGACTCCTGTTGCTGTTCTCGCTCCCCCTCCTCCCCTCCTTCCCCTCCTCCTTCATATCGTTGTACCAAGGCATATGTTTAAATTGAAATGTGATTGACAGGCAACATTATATTAGTTTCAGGTGTACAGCATGCTTCACTATATATATTGCAAAATGACCAGCACAAGTTTATTGACATCTGTTAGCATGCCGAATACCTTTCCTGTGTAGAGGACTTACAGTATTACTAACTACACCCACCTGCTGTACTCTGCATCTCAGGACTTAAAAAGCAGCCAGTGTTCTTCTGTGTTCCGGAAAACTTTAAGATAGTGGGGACTTTGGGCATGTCCTGAAGACGTGCCCAATAGGGCAGCAGTAGGTCTGCAAGTTAGGCGGTATTGGCCAGTGCAGGAGGATGGGCTGGATCCCTGGCCCAGGCCACCCTCTGCGGCAGGGAGGAGGCGGCCTGGGTAGAACTGGGCCTGAGCGGAGTTTCTCCCGCAGGCTGGCTCAGGCAGGTCCTGTCAAAGAAGCCCAAGAAGATGCCTGTGTCCCAGGAAGGCCCCCCCAGTGACGTTCTGCCAGGGTGCTCACAGGACAATGCTTCGCCACGGTGCTCGCAGAATGACACCCCATCCCCGGGCCTCAGCTCAGCCGCATCGGCGGAGTCTCCTGCTCTGCCACCTGCACAGGAGGGTGCCACCAGCAGCAGCAGTGGTGGCCGCTGGAGCAGGGACTATGACGTGTGCGTGTGCCACAGTGAGGAGGACCTGGCGGCCGCGCAGGAGTTGGTGGCTTACCTGGAGGACTGCTCCGCCAGCCTGCGTTGCTTCCTGCAGCTGCGCGATGCGGCCCCCGGCAGCGCCATCGTGTCCGAGCTGTGCCGGGCGCTGGACAGCAGCCACTGCCAGGTGCTGCTCATCACTCCTAGCTTCCAGCGTGACCCCTGGTGCAGGTACCAGATGCTGCAGGCCCTGAGCCAGGCCCCGGGGGCTGAGGGCCGCACCATCCCCCTGCTCGCAGGCATGGCCAGGGACGCCTACCCGCCCGAGCTGCGCTTCATGTACTTCGTGGACGGCCGGGGCCCAGAACGAGGCTTCCGCCAAGTCAAGGAGGCCATCCTGCGCTGTAAGCTCTGTGCGGAGGGGACTGGGAAGGGGTCAGCATCTGATCCGCTTGGGCTCTCAGGAGGCAGCCCCTGTCCTCCTGTAGTTCAAAATGCAGGCTCCGAAAGCATTGTTTCTTGGGCAGTGACTTAACGCCTGTGCCTGGTTTTCCTCATATGGGGAAATGAAAACAGTACCCTGCACCTCAATATGGTGTATGCGCTAAGTCGGTGTTCCGAGCAGGGCCTGGCAGGAAAGCGCTCGTAACAAGGCACACACCAAGTCCTCCATAAGCTTAGCCATTATTAGCATTTTTAGTATATTCATAGCATTAGTTTCCCTCACGGAGGCCAGGTTGGAGATGTCCTCCAAGAGCTGGGAAGATGTCAGGAGGAACACTGGTGTAGTAAGGCAAAACGGTGCAAAATAGTAGGGAAGAATCGCCTCCAATCTGGGTGCCCAGGGGGGGACATTATGTGATAGTGGGTTGGGAAGGAAAATCCGTAAAAAGTTAGAAGAGGCGGAGACCTGTTGCTGGAAACAGATACTGGGTTTGGGGAGGATGGCAGGCCCTGTGATTCTGTTTGGTCTCTTTCAGATCTGCATACGCTCAGGTGACTCTTCTTATGTCACGGTGGGACCCAGAAGGCTGGCGCAAAGCTGGAAATCAAGTTAGAGAGCCCAGGGCCTTGGATCCTGCAGGTGTGACAGGGCTTGATGAGCTGGAGCTGGTAGCACTTTCTGTGTAATCTGGGATCAGACTGCCTGTCAGGCTTCCATTATTGCTGGGGACTCCCCAGGAAGGCCCTGGGGAAGCTGGGGATTCCCCCAGAAAGATCATGAGGAAGCTGGGGACTCCCCAGGAAGGCCCTGGGGCAGCCAGAAACTAGAGGGGGTAGGAGGAGGTGTTGATACCAGGATGACCACCCATGTTTTGCCTCCTCCTTATTGGACTTGAGTCTGGCGCATCCCTAGGTCTTCTTCCCCTGGAATCGGGCACAGGTGTAGGGATGCATTCCTCCTGAACAGGTGACTCACCTGATGCATCAGCCAGAAGCCTAGAGTGCACGTCTCAGCATGGATGGTTTTTCCAGTAGCCTGGAAAGCCCTGGAACAGATGCCAGGAGAAAGCCAAAGGTATCAAGTCTTTCACACTCACACTGCTGCCATTCTCTTTCCCTTCATTCACTTCAGAAAGCTACATGAAAAATAACACTCAGCATTGTGCCATATTTATTTTTACTGCATGCGTGTTGTTAAAGACTCAAACCTAGAAACCTTCCTGAATAGACAGGAGAAGACTGGGAGTAGGTAGGGTGAGGAGAAGGAAAGCTCAGACTTTTTACCTCGGATCAAAAGCTCACCCACCGATGCTTTGACATATGTGGGCCTCATGGGGGTCTGTTAGAGCCCATGCTTTACCGTGTCCTCTTTGCCACTGCACCGGGAGAGCCAGCATTTTTCTTCTGGCAGGTGACTGTGCCTTGACAACAGGCAAGGTTTTGTTCATCTGTTCTCGGTGAAAGTTGGTGGTTGAACCGAAACGAAGTTTTTGTGCCACCAGTGTGTACCTTTGTGCTTCTCTCCCTCCCCCCTCATACTGAGAAATATTTATACGTATATATATTTTTGTAATTGAGATGCAGTTGGCATGTGACATGATGTTAGTTTCAGGTATAGGAGTTGATATTTGTATATATTGTGAAAAAAACTCATATTTTTAACTATGAATTATTTTATTACATACAAAAGGACTAAAGCATACTATAATGTACACTCGTGTGCCTTCCACCCAGCTTAGGAAGCAAAGTGGGACAACCCCTAGTATGTTCCCTTTGTGTCCTTAATTATCTTCCTCCCGCCTCTCACGAGAAGTAACCACTATTCTACATTTCTCAGCTTTGTCTAGAAATTTATTACATACATATGCATCCCCAACAACATGCTCCTTTTATATGGTTTGAATCTTTACATAAATAGCGTTCTGATGTGCTCTGCAGTTCCTTTGTCTGTCGTGTTGGTGAGCTTTAGCCACGTTGAGGCACGAGACTGCGGTGAATTCACTCGCGATCCGCCATGCACACACACCACTGTGGAACCACGCATTCTATCTAAGATGGACGTTTGGCTGTTTCTAGTGTTCTTGCTATTAAAAAGAAGGAGCTATTTTGGGGGAAAAAAGTGAATATTTTTGTATCTGTTTCCATGAGCGCTAAATCTAGGATTTAGCTTGGATGAGGAACGGCTGGGGAGTAAAGAATGTACATGTTTAGTTTTGGTAAAAGATACCAGATTTTCTTCCAAATTAGTTGTGGCAATTTATGTTCCTACCATTCGTGTATGAGTTCCCACAGTTTGATGTTCTTGCCAACACTTCAGAATGATCAGATTCTAAAATGTTTGCCAATCTGGTGGGTGAAAACTGGTATCCTGTTATCATAATGTTCGTATTTTCCTTTTTTAAAAGATTTTTTAAAATTTATTTTTTAGGGAGAGGGTAAGGGAGGGAGAAAGAGATAGAGGGAAACATTGATGTGTAAGAGATATGATTGGTTGCCTCTCTCATGCCCCCCTGCACTGGGGACCTGGCCTACAACCTAGGCATGTGCCCTGATCAAAAATTGAACCGGCAACCTTTTGGTTCACAGGCTGGCACTCAATCCACTGAACCACACCAGCCACGGTGTCCTTTTTACCTTTTTCACGATAATCTGATGAATGAATCCCTATATGATGATAAATCCTAACACCCAGCTTTAACAATGACCAACTCAGAGTTAGGCTTACATCAGCAATCACCCTACTCATTCTCTCACCGCCCCACCCCCGCCAAGTCTTCCAAAAGCAAATCCCAGGCATTATTTTATTCCTCTGTATTTAAGTATATATCTCTAAATTATTAGAAGTTTTTAAAAAATATGACAATATAATGGTATCTGTTAAAGGATATCTTATTTTTTTCAAATATAAAAACTTTTACCTATTACTTTATAGTCTGTGTTTTTGTGTCTTAGTGAGAAAATCCTTCCTCACTCAGAAGAAGCTGTTTTCTTTCAGAAGCACCTCACACGCAGGTCTTTGATGTGCCCAGATGCTTTCTTAGGGTTTCTTTTTGTTGCTGTTACTCTTGGCTTGTAAGTCAGAGATCTGTTTCCCCCCTTTGAACAGCTGATATTTTACTAATTCGTCCATCCTTTCTCCCAGCTGACTGTAATGTCACTGTTTGTCATACGGGGCCTAGTCCTGGGATCTCCCTCCGGTCACCCCCATTTCTGTGTTTGTGTCTCCTTGTCAGCGGCATGTGGCTTGTGGTTTTTAATAAGCCTTGCTAACTGGAGCGTCAGTCCTTCCTACCCTTCTCATCCATCAAAATCACTCTGACTTGTCTTGTTCCTTTACTTTCATAGAAATTGTTTATTCAGTTCCTAGGAAAATGCCTGTTTTGTTTTACTTTGTTTTTTTCTATTGGGCCGACACAGAGTTGAGAGATTCATTTGGGAGTTGAGAAAAACAGTTTTTTTAATGATATTTTATATTCTTAAAAATGGTATGTGTCCATTTTTTGATGTCTTTTTTTTTAATATCCCTTCTTTTTTAAAAAAAAGATTTTGTTTATCTTTAGAGGGGACAGGAAGGAGGAAGTGGGAGAGAAACATCAATGTGTGGTTGCCTCTCATGGATCCCCTGCTGGGAACTGGCCAACAGCCCAGGCATGTGCCCTGACTGGGAATCGAACTTCGATCCTCTGGTTTGCAGGCCTGCACTCAATCCACTGAGCTACACCAGCCAGGGCTGATGTCTTTAAATGTATTTCAGTAAAGCTTTATAATCTTTTTCTAGGTTGGTCAGTCACACCTTTTATTAGATTCCTTCCTTAGTATGTCATATTTTCTTTTGCTACTGTAAATATTTTTAAATTACGTTTTTTATTTCTGATAGAGAAGATTACAATTTATTTTGCATACTAATCTGATAGTAATCAACCCGCTGAATTATTTATTCTCTAAGGCCATAGATTTGGTTGAGTTTCTCTAAGACAATCATAAAATACGAGAACAAAAACTTCCTTGTCCTTCTATGCTGCCCGCCAGTAAAATGCCAACCACCAGTAAAATGCCGAACATGACCATGGTGGCCATGTTTGTCTCCATGATTTGAAAGGGAAAACTTCAAACATTTCACCGTTGTAGGTTTTTGGTTTGGTACGTATCTTTTAAAAGTTGTAAGTATCCTGCTGTTTCTAGTTACTTCTCTAGAATGGGTTTTAAATTTAATCTAAAATTTCCACATCTACTGAGGTGATGGGTTTTTCCTCCTTTTAATCAGCTGATGCAGTGAATAAAATTGGAATGTTTTCTAATGTTAAGCCAGCCTTACATTCCTGGGGTAAACTCAGCTTGACCATGATGTATTTAATATCTTTGTCATGAGCCGCAGAATTTGGATCGCCAACGTGTTCTTCAGGGTTTTACATCCATGTTCACGTGTAGGACAGGCTCATATTGCTCTCGCTTGTATTATCCCTCTCTGGCTGTGTTACCAAGGCTGTACTGGCTTTATAAAATAGTTGGGGAGTGGTCCTTTTTTTCTGATGGAAGAGTTTAAACTTGGGATTAATCATTCCTTAAATGTTTGGGAGCCTCATCTGTAAATCCATTCAGCCTAGCATTCTCTCTATGGGAAGACTGAAAGCTGAAACTTCCATGTCTTAAAGGAGTTACAGATCTATTTATTTCTTCTGGAGTTAGAAGTCAGTAAAGCACACAAGAGCAGCTTGAGCAGATTTTTCAGTCTGAATTTCCTGGATCGCATAGGCGGTATGAATCTGAATTCTAATCCTACATGAAGACTGGCCTGTGGTTATACCTTTGCAGGTGATTTTCTTTTTCTTTCCTCCAGAGCCAGATGTTGAGGCAGACAAGTTTACTAAATATCTTGTCTCCTTTAGTGGGGCAGCTTTTGTTTTATTCATTTTTTAAATAGTCAGCCCTCGTGTGGAGGTGGTGGCCCTTCCAAGATCTCTCTGGGGAGTTCTCGCTTCCAGTTCCTCACCTGGCACAAGCTCCGTCTTAGTTCCTGTCCCCAAAACATCACATTTAAAGCCCAAGGCTCTAGATTTCTCGAAACCAGCCATCACTCTTAGAACTTCAGTTTCTATATCCGCTTAACATTATATAAATACGTGCTCCCACACGTATTTTTCATGTCAGATTTTTTTTTTCTTGTGAGAGCTGTAAAGTAACCAAAAGGATGTTTTTAATAGTGCATCTGGAATCACAGGTGTTTTTAGCTGAACTGTTTTTCGGATATCTAGTCTGTTATAATACTTGAAATGGAAGTATTTAGTCCTTTAAGAAAAAGATTTGGGAGAAGTTTTGAGATTCAAGAAGACTGAAGGGGGTTGATGCTTACAGAGACTAGTGTTTTCAAGTAATAACCTCCTAACACAGCACCATCCACTCAATCTTGTTGTGATGACAGGAAATGGTCCACATCTGGGCTGTTCAGTATAGTAGCCACTATTCATATGTGGCTCTCAAGCACTTGAAACATGTCTGCATGACTGAGGAGCTGAATTTTTAATTTTATTTAATCCTAATGAATTTAAATGTAAATAGCTACACGTGGCTAGTGGCTATCGGGTGCATAGTGCAGAGCCTTGCGATGTTTCCCAACGAGCTGAACTAAAAACATCAACTGACAAAGACCTCTGAAGATGAACAGTGATCTGTAGTGTTGGTAAAGGCCCCTTTCGCTCTGCCAGCTGGTATTCTAGTAGGTCCTTTGGTGCCTGAGGCTCCTGTGAGCTCATCCTTCCCTTGAGCCAGGGCTTAAGACTAGAATTCTGACTTTATGGGTATTTGTTTTAAAGATTTTATTTTTAGAGAGGAGGGGAACAGAGAAACATCAATATGTGATTGCCTCCCTGCTAGGGACCTGGTCCGAAACCCAGGCACGTGCCCTGACTGGGAATCAACTAGCAACCTTTTTTTTCGTAGGCCAGCGCTCAGTCCACTGAGCCACACCAGCCAGGGCTGTTTCCTTCATATCATTCAAGTTTTAGCTCAGTGTCATCTCCAGAGAGGCCCATGACCACCTTATCTAAAGTCCTTCCTATGCCCAGCTCTGTCCCATCACCCTGTTTATGCTATAAATAACACATTAATCATTGTCTGAATGTATAGTATTTGTTCACTTCATCTCTAATTGAATATGAATTCTATGAACATAGAGGTGTCTTCTGTCTTATTGAAGACGGATTGAATAAGTGTCTGGCAAGTAGAAATGGAGGCCTAAAGAGGGTAGGTGATTTCCCCGATGCTGCACAGCTAGTCAGTGTTGGGGCCAGGCTTCGTGGCTCCCAATTCAGGGCTCTTTTTGTTAAAACACAGCTACTCTGCTCAAATTCCCTTTCCAGATACAAGGAAGAAAAATTTAAAAAAAGAAACATGGAGGGAGGGGACAAAAAGAAGAGTAAGGAAGGAAGGAAAAGAGGAAGAGGGTGCACACCTAGAAATTTTCATAAGATCAGGGCCTTGGCATTCCAAGCTGGTTTTGCTGTTGCCAGTTTGCCCCAGGACATTTTGTTTTGGGGTTGCACACAGTGTACAGCCTACTGTATATTTCCAGAAGGTGAGGGTGTACCCAGGAAACTTGTGGACAAGCAGCACATGTTTGTGGTTGAAGATAATTACTCCAGACCCTAAGCTTCCCCTACTAATGCTCTTTGCTTCACAAAACAATTAGCCTTTTATCCAACTCATCATATACAAGAATATTTCTGGTAGAGAAAATCAACCCCAAAGCACACTGTCATTGACATATAGTAGACTTCATGATTTACTGACTGAAAATTGTGCCCACCATTATTTCGTCTGAAAAAACAAACTCAAAATAAAACCGACATTGGCAAAAATACTAGACTTTTTTACTAAAACTTGCTGTACCAACTCTTGACAAGATTTAGATGTGTGAAATAACATCAAGGGAAACGGGACTAGTCAGAAATAATGGGTACAAAAGAAACAGCAGAAACTATAAATACAATGTTTGTATGTTCCCCGCCTTCCTCAAAGAAGAAACTAATAGATGAATCATATTCATGCTGCAAATCACACCTCGGGGTCGCATAGCAGACACGCGGGCAAAGTAGGTACAGAGGAGGCAGACGCCTCCAGCCCGCGAGAAGAGCGGCAGGTGACGGAAATGCAGTGCTGCCCCTGTTCAGTCACCTTTCTATTCTGCAAGGACTGAATCTACAAAGAACTGAACGCAATGAAGATTCTGTAAAATGGATGAAAAACAAACGATTTAAGTGTTCTCTATAAAAATACAAGTCGACTAAGAAATGAGACAAGCTCAACAGATTAGTTTCAGAAGCATTCCTTCCACGTTAACTAATCAGTGTTTGTATAGTATTTGTTACAACGTTGGTATCCGAATAAGGTGTCAAAGCCTTGAGCTTCCGGCGCGGGCGGCTGGGCTGCCCACCCCCGCGCAGCACGGCTAGCCCGCCCGTTTAGGAGCTCGCTGTCCCTTTTTCTCCTCTCTCTTCAACTCCGGCGGGCCAGCGCTAGGCGACCGGGGCAGCAACTTTGTGAAAAACGTCAGTCCCGACAGGTCACCAGGTCGGAGAGATGTCGACAACCCGAGCGCGTAGGAAGTGGTAGTCGCGGCCCGTTACGCAGGTGGGCGGGGCGCGCCTGCGTCTGCGCAGGCGCACTTCCGAGTGGACAATATGGCGGACGTGGTACCTCCGCCAAGCAAGAGAAAGCGCGAACTGGCTGCTGCAGGGGCGGAAGCCTCAGACACGGAAGACGAGACGGCCAAGGTAGCCGGCGTTGGGAATGGCACCTCGGCCCCTGTCCATTTTCCTTTCTCCGGCTTTAGAGTGAAAAAAGTGCTGAGAGAGTCCGCGCGGGACAAGATCCTATTCCTACACGGCAAGGTACTACGGGCAGCGCTGGGAAGGGACGCAGGTGTGTGACCCATCACCGTCAGGAAGGCGGATCTTGTTGGCGCTCAGCCGGGCAGAACCCATCGCATTAATGGGAGGGGAGGGTGAGAAAGCGCAGTTCTGAAATGCTTTGGGGGCGGAGGGAGTGGAGGAGACATGGTCACCTCTGGAGTTAAGGAAGTTAACTCGTGTAGGGCTGATTTTCCTAATTCCTTCTTCTCTAAAAATAACCACTAACACTTAATAGGGCGTATTGCAGATTTTTAAAAAAATCGTGTTACATTCTCCAAGTCATTCATCATTTATTCATTCAACTTGTAAAGGTACTAGGAACCCAGTAAATGTTGCTGGACTGTCTTGCTCCTCGGTGCCTCTGGGAACGACAAGAGACTGTAGGAGATATGATCCCTGCTGTACGGGACTCCAGCCCTAACAGAGGAGACAGTTTATTAAATGGGTAATTCAATTCCACATACCATGCACTGACAGGTCTGCGCTGAGCTAGGTACTGGGGATGTAGAGATCAAAGTTACCATCCCTGAGCTTCAGGAGTGCAGAGTATCTTCTGGCAGCTAGATACACACAGCTGGCTCTAATGCCACGTGCTCAGCTCTGTAGCAGGGACTGGGAGAGACAGGAGACCATCCTGAAACTGATGAGGAGGCCTAGCGAAGGGCAGGTCTTAGGGTTCCCCAGAACTCCTAGCAGAAGCTCTCATTTTGGGAGGATCGGGGGACCACACTTTTCTCCGTGTCTCTTGTTTTAGACAAGGTTCTGTCTGGTTCTCTCAGCCCCATCTATCTCTAGTCTGCAGCACCTGCCTGAGTTTAGCCATGAGACTGATTGTGGTTGGAGTTAGCTGGGATGCCTGGATTCTGGTTTCATTTTCAATATTGACTGCCCAGGTGACCTTGGGCAAACCACTTAATCTCTCTAGACCTCCATGTCTTCATCTGTGAAATGTGGAGAATTTAACAGAGGCCTTGTGAGCTTAAAACTGAAGACAGCTGAGAAGCTTTGCATCTTTTAGAAGAAAGGTGTGAGCACTGCCACAAGGGCAATGATTTCTCCTCTGGGAGGAGGAACATCAGTGCCATTGGTTAAACTTGCCCAGAGGGAAACTACAGGGAAGGATATCCCAAAAGTTGGGAATCCCAAGGCCCTCAGGACTTTGTTCTCCAGGCCTCACCTGTGTCTCTGCCCACAGGTGAATGAGGCCTCTGGGGATGGAGAGGATGCCATTGTGATCCTGGAGAAGACACCATTTCAGGTGGATCAGGTGGCCCAGCTCCTGATGGGCAGCCCTGAGCTCCAGTTGCAGTTCTCCAATGATATTTACAGCACCTACCACATGTTTCCTCCAAGGCAGCTGAGTGGTGAGCTAGTGGTGGCCCAGGTGGCTGCATGTGGGGAGGGTGGCATGGTGGGAAATCAGGGAGGGGGTGGCTGCTCTCCATAACTGATTTGCATGTTCTAGTGCAGTAGTCTCAAAGGAAGGTAGAGGAGATTTTGTCCTTCTGGGAGACATTTGGCAATCTCAGAAGACAATTTTTGGCTGTCAGAATGGGGGAGGTAGGGTTCCTGCTGGCCCTTGGAGGGTAGAGATCAGGAACGCTGCTACCTATCCTGTAAAACACAGGATGGGTCCCCACAGCAAGAGATGTCAGTAGTGCCGAGGTTGAGAAACTCCGCTCTGGCGTAGTAGTTTCTTTTGAAAAAAATTATATGACTTTATTGAAGGCTATAAAAGAACATAAAAATAAGTGGAGAGATACCATGTCATGATAGGAAGACAATCCTATAAATATGTCAACTCTTTCCCCAATTACTCCAAAAATTATGTGTCACCCCTCTTAAAGCCAAACGTGGTGGTTTTCCATAGAAACTGACACACTCATCCTAAAATCTAGATTAAAGAGTGAAAGGCCAAGAAGAGCCAAGAAATTCTGTGGAAGAAAAATGGGCATATGCTGGGGCTGAGGAAGATGCTTAGCACACCAGACTTCTGACTTTAGCCTGGTCGCGTATGGGAGCTCCATGTATAATGAACCTGTTTTCAGACCAGAGGGTAAAGGATGACCTAATCAATGCCAAGTTGGAGCCATCAAGAGGGAAAAAGAAAACCAGAACTTTTATCCTGTACCATGATCCAGAGTAAATTTACGTGAACCGAAGATCGCATGTGAAAAAATTTTAGAGGAAAATTAGGCTTATCTTTATGACCTTAGATTAGAAAACTATTTCTCAAGGACCGAAACAAACAAAGCCTGAGGGGAAGACTGGTAAACATGACATTAGAAACCTCCGTACTAGAAAATATACTGTAAGAAAGGTTAAGAGACAGCTAGGGAGAAGATATTTGCCAACCTATAAAAGTGACAAATACTAGCATATAGAATATTTTAAAATTCCCTACAAGCAAGTAAAAAAAAGACAAACAGAAAAAATGGGCTAAAATATATAAAAGCAATTAAAAAGATTTGTAAAAGCAAATCACCAAAATTGTATATTTTTATGTTCAAGGTCACTAGCAATGAGAGGAGGCACATTGGAATCGTAAGATACCATTTTACACCCATCACAGGTGCTAAAATTTAAAGTCCATAGTTTAGGCACTTTCGAAGAGAGAGGAAATGGACATTGTGTGGCACTAGGCGTTTATTCCAGCGACAGGAAGCAGCACGCCTGCAGGGAGCACTTGGATCGCGGCTGCTCAGCCCAGGTTGTCCAGGAGGCGGCGGCAGCAGCAGCAGAGGCCAGCCCAGTGTGCCAGCAAGGCCACCTGACACCTGCTGTCATCCTTCCTCTTTTCCCTTTCCAATGCATACACTGGTTTTAGGAGGCTCCTGAGATTCCCCCTGCCAGGCATACTGTGGGTATCCTTGGTAGGGGTACCCCTGAGGGGTGGGTAAGGTCCTCCCCACAGGTCCTGGGGGACAGGCCTGTGGCCCTGTTGGTGGTTGTGGATAAGGTGGGTGTGGGGCTGTCGCACCGGGGCCCAGATACAGTGGAGGGTTCCCTTAGTTCACTAGGGACCCACAGAATGTAGTGCTCCAGCAAAGGGCTGGGCACCGGTCCAGTTGGGACGGGAAGGACGGGACTGCACAGATAGTGCTGCACCTGCCTGGGGCTGAGTGAGGAGCTGTAGCACCTGTGGTGTAGTGTGTTTCAGTGTGATTTATGGGAGAGAACAGGTTCGTCTACTAACTGAATAGTAAATGATTGTCAACACTTACTGAATCCTTACTATTGTGCTAGCCACCATGCTAAGTGTTTTATGTGTATTATTGTATTTTCGTCTTCAAAACAGCCTTGTGCCAAGACTTTCCAGGTGAGGGAACTGGGTTTTGAAAGGCTGAGTGACTTGACTGCCATCACACGGCCAGTGGGCAGCAGAAACACCGAGGTCTTCTCGTAGATGAGGACTTGCTCCCCACACTGCTGTGCTGGGGGCTGCAAAGACCATCTGCTTCCCTGAGGGAACTCACTTTCCAGTAGGGAGATGAGTGTGCTTGGGGGGGAGGGGAATGGGCTTGAGATGGGCGGGAACTCCAGGGTTAAAAGTCAGAGGGTTTTGCTTGCAAGTGTTTTTTTAGCATATTAAAAAGGGGAAGAAGAAGAAGGTTCCATGCTAAAAGCCAGACATGATGCGAGCTTTCCCCTTTAGAGGGTTAGATTTAGTAGGCAGCTTTGTGGGAACTGCGGGGGGACTGGCCGACCTTGAAGGCTCCTTTTCAAGCAGGAAAATCTGGGGTCTGCTTTGCAGCACGTGTCCTTCTGTGTCTTTATTTGCCTTCTGTCTTTCCAGAACAGTTTGGCTTAACGGATATCCTGCCACAGCCTTTCTGACAGACTTAGTTTTTCCCACACCCCAAGAAAGGGCTATTGTTGTCCTTCGGAAATATGTGTAAGACAAGCAAAGCTTTCTAAAGCAGCCTGGTCCTCCGCTGAAAGAGCGCCAGCTTGATTGGTTCAGATCGACAGAAATGGACAGCTGTATTTACTTTCCCTGGCACTGACATTTAAACAAATGTGTTCTTCAACACAGAGTGCAGGAGCATGACAGAAGGCACTGTGGCCAAACAGCACTGGGGCAGCCCCTGACGGCAGGCCCTGGGGCTTTCATTCTGCCACCGCCCCCGCCCGTTGCCTCCCTCCTGGCATCCCTCTGCCCACCCACCCCACCCTCAGCCAAAATTAGGGTTCTCCACAGAGCAACTCCGTAGAATTCACAGCCTTTCCTTATTTTTCCAGAACGTGTATGATTACTGCACACAAGTAATGCTGGCCCCTCCTTGTCTTTCTTTTTGTCAGTCCCCCACCCCCACTGCAAAATAAGTACCAAAGGAGTCATCAGATGTCAGCTCACCACAGGCCCTGTCCCCATTCAGAGCCCAGTGTCCCTCTGCTTTCCCCCCAGTACAGCCCACTCCCACCTGGATGCCTCGGATGCCAGCTCATCTTTTCCAGAGCGGCCTTCTTCAGATGAGCATTAGCATGCACGCACTGCGTTATACTTTTATTTTCCCTGCCCACCTACGTGAGGCATGGTGACTGGGAAGTCATAACAGTGTGCTTCAGCGCTCTGTGCTCCCCTCTCTCGTCCTGTGTGGCTGTGCAGCCTGTCCCTGGATGATCTTCTAGTCAGGGTCTGGCAAGTGGTTTGTGGGAAGGCCCAGAGGGTAAATATTTCAAGCTTTGTGAGCCACAAATGGTCTGTGTCACATATTCCTCCTTTTCTCTTTCTTTTCTTAAATTGATTTTTGGAGAGAGGAAAACATCAATTTGTTGATTTCACTTATTTATGCATTCATCAGTTGCTTCTTGTATGTGCCCTGACCAGGGATTGAACCCACAACCTTGGCATATTTGGCCGACACTCTAACCAACTGAGCTACCCAGCCAGGGCACACGCCTTCTCTCTTTTTAAACGACACCTTTAAAAATGAAAATGTCACTCTTAGCTGGACCAGATTTGACCTTCTGGCCAGTTTGTCAACTCCTGATCAGACTTTCCCCACTCAGAAGTGTGGTCTGTGGCCCAGCAGTATTGCTAGCACCTGGGAGCTTGTTAGACATGCAGAGTCTCAGGCCCCTGCCCTAGGCCTCAGGCTCAGACTCTGCATTTTAGCAAAAACCCCAGGCAACTCATGCACACTAATTGGTCTTTAAACACCCGTGTATGCAAGTGATACCCATGTTTGCCTCTCTGTCCTGACCTTTCCAAGAACTCCAGGGTCACGTTGTAATGAGCACCTACTGGACATCTCTCTGCAGAAGTCCCACAAGTACTGCATAGGCAGAAATGTGAGACTCGGGTGTGCACATGTGTTGCAAAGTACTTAGCACTTACTGAATAGTAGCTGTGTTGTTTGTCTGATGTGGTGGGCCCTCTGCCAGATACTAGAGCTTCAGAGACAGAGAAGACATTATTTGTGTCCTCACAGTCCTGCTATTATGAAAAGGGGAAGTCAAGTCAACAGGGTTTGGTCAGTGCCTGGTTGTAGGGGTCAGAGGTCACTTAAAGTTGGAGCGTGTTGGGCCCACTTCCGGTCCCTAGCAGCCGACCCATATTAGGTACTCAATAAATGGCTGCAGAAGCATAAAGCCACAGGCTGACCATTTGTACTTGTTCCTGTGGGCCAAGAATCCCACAGCCTCGAGGTGGCAGCATTGCCAAAGTATTGCTGTAACCGGCTCCTCTGACCTCGTGCCAGAGCCTTTCCAGTTCTGCCTCTCCCATCTCCTTCCCAGAGTCACCAGCCCTTACCATACTAGGAGGGACCTTAAAGCCTGTTTCCTGCAGCCTTAGCCCTCTGAGCTCCCTGCATAGTTGTCCTGTGATTTTTTTTTTTCACTTTCTCTTGCAGTTTCTCCAGACCTTCCCAGAATACTGCCCTGGGGGAGCTCCTTCCACCCCCCATTTCTGAACTGGTCACTTTCCTGTTTCTTCTGGTATTTCTCTGGTCACTGGCAAATTTCTTCTAGCCTGAAGGTTTTTCAGTCTTCTCATTTATCCCTTCCAAATCTCAGCTAACCCTGAGAGGCTACTCCTTGCTAGAGGCTACTCCCCATTCTACTGACATAATGGAGCACGCACGGGCATCAGTGTTAGACATTGGGTCCTGTCCCGGTGCTAGCACTTAACCAGCAGTGTGACCCGAGAGCAGTGTGCCGTTTGAGTTTTAGCGGCGTGCAGAGGTTACGTGCAAGCCTCGGGTCAGACACAGCGGGGCTGGAATCCTGGCTTTGCCATTTACTAGCTGTGAGGAGTTGGGAACTTTCTGTGTTCGTTTAACAAAGATGAAGTGCTTGCCATGTGCCAGGTACTGTGCTAGATGCTATGTGTATTGGCTGGACTTCAGATAGCATCACCGTCTTTGGAGTCCTGGTGGGGAGGCAGTCTGCCAGCCAGGAAGCAGAGGTCTCCTGGGGCTGGGACCAGGAGAGTGCTGCCTGGGCTGGATGTCCAGGAGGGCCCTCTGTGGGTGGCACCCAAGCCAAGGCCTGAAGGATGGAAAAGAACCAGCTGTGCAAAGATATGGAAAGGAGTGGCCAGGAGAATGTTCTAGGCTGAGGGAACTGCGCATGTTCTGGGGGTGGAAAGAGAAATAGAAAGGAGGCCTTTGTGTTAGGAGCTTGGAGGGGCAGTTGGTGGTTGTGGTGTGTAGCATAGACGAATTAGGGGAAGTAAGTAGTAAATTCAGTTGGCAACTGAACATATCTCAGGACGGTTACAGCATGAATAAGAAAGAGCACAATTTGCCCTGGCTGGTGTGGCTCGGTGGACTGAGTGCTGGCCTGCGATCCACAGGGTCGCCAGTTCAATTCCCAGTCGGGGTACATGTCTGGGTTGTGGGCCCGTTCCCCAGTGAGGGGCACATAAGAGGCAACCACACATTGATATTTCTCTTCCTCCCTTTCTCCCTCCCTTCCCCTCTGTCTAAAAATAAAATAAATAAAGTCTTTAAAAAAGAAAAAAGAAAGAACATGATTTATTAGCCTCTGCCCACAGTGAGAAATGCATTTTGCACTGTGACCCATACCTGTGAATAAATCCACGTAGATACAAGGGAAACAAAAGGCATGCAAAACAGTTCTGCCCTTACTTTGTGCAATACTTTCTAGTTTTCTAAATTCCAGTCTTGTGTGTTTCCTTTTTTTAAGTTTAAATGCTGGTCTTAACCTTCTAAATTAATTTCATCACCACTGTCATGAGTTATGGCCCATTGATAGAAGGTACGTAAAGCACTTAGCACAGCTGCTGGCATGAGCTGTGTAGTTGCTGTTAGTCGTTTTCTACTGTTTGCCCCTTTCAAGTTACATGAGCCCTAAGTGGAACAATATATGCAACACAACAGAAAAACTCCAGGCCCTGACCATGGGCAGGTCTCGTCTCTTCCCCCTGTGGCCATGAGGCAGACTTGAGGGCTGGGTGGGCCGGACGGCTGGCCCCTGAGTGCTGCTCCTGGCTCGCAGGCAGGGCAGAGCCTGGATCACCTCCTCCTGCTGTGGCTCTCACGCTGTCACGCCTCTGGCCTGTCAATGGAGCCCTTTGAGATCTCTGTTCCCTCTTACCTGGGAAGAAGGGGGCAGATACTAGAGAGAAGTGTATGACTCAGAAACCCAGACTGGCTAAAAAGGCCAATTGTTTTCCCAATGTAGAGCACGGGTGTGGAATCTCAGGTTCAGAGGAGGAAAAGGTGTTTGTTTGATTGAGGCCAGGGCAGGGAGTGGGGGGATCCTGGGAATCCCATCATCTTTGGGTACAGAGAGCTACTCATGCTTTTAGCTACAGGCAGGGATTTCCTCCCTGGGCTATTTGCAAAGGTGAAACTGGTCCTCTAAGTTTAGAGTGAGGACTTGTTTGGGAGGAGTATTTGTATTTTATTTTATCATTTTATTTTTTAATTTAATCCTCACCTGAGGATACGTTTGTTGATTTCAGAGAGAGAGAATGTAGACAGAGCCATCTTCATCAATGTGAGAAACATCGATTGGTTGCCTCCTATATATGCCCTGACTGGGAATCGAACCAGCAACCTTTTGGTGTGTGGGACTAGGCTTCAACCCACTGAGCCCTCTGGCCAGGGCTGGGAGGAGCATTTTAAAAGACTAACCAGTCCTATAAGAGTTCCCCTGGCAGCCTTGTTCATGCAGAAGAAACTAGAAACAGTGGGAGAAAGGCTCTTCCTTTCCATCTGGCCGTAGCCATCAGGTATGCCAAGGTGGGTGCCTACAAGCACATGCAGGAGCTGTGGAGGAGGAAGCAGTCCACTGTGATGTGCTTCCTTCTCAGGGCGTGTTGCTGGCACTACCGCCCACTCTCTGCTCCACAGGGCCCCCCGCCCACCAGGCCTGATAAAGCGCGCTGGCTGGGATATAAGGCCAAGAAAGGTTATGTCATGTATCAGGTTTGTGTGCACCATGGAGGCCGCAAACGCCCTGTTCCTGAGGATGTGACCTATGGCAGGCCTGTCCATCATGGTGTTACCCAGCTGAAGTTTGCCCGAAGCCTTCATTCTATTACTGAGGAGCAGGCTGGGCACCACTGCAGGGCTCTGAGAGTCCTAGATCTTACTGGGTTGGTGAAGATTAAACGCAAGAGTTCTTCGAGGCTGTCCTCATTGATCCATTCCATGAGGTTATCAGAAGGAATCCTGACACCCAATGGATCACCAGAGCAGTCCACAAGCACAGGGAGGTGTGAGGGCTGACATCTGTATGCTGAGAGCCATGGCCTTGGAAAGGGCCACGGTGCCACCACACTGCTGGTGGTCCTTGCCCTGCAGGTTGGAGAAGGCATAGTACTCTCCAGCTCCACCGTCACCACCAATAGGTGTTGTGTTTGTAAAGTTCTCTCCTAATAAACAATTTGGGACCAAAAAAAAAAAAAAAAAGAAAGAAACTAGAAACAACCCAGAGGTTAGCTCACAATAAAATAGATAAATAAATCCTTCTCCGCCACTGTGCTGCTTCCCTGCTGCAGTGGAAATGAATGAACTACAAGAAGCATAATGCGGAGTGCACACAGTGTGACCCCAGACAAAGTTGAAAAGCCGGGGAAACTAAACAACATGTAGGGTGTTTACATACTTAAGAAAACTAGGGGGACAGACGAGACAAGAGTAACACCTCGTTCAGCGGCATGGTCATAGGGGGGCGGGGCTGAAGGGACACGGAAGTCCCGGGGAATGTTCTGTTTCTTGGGCTGTGTGCTCCCTGTGTGTGTATTTTTACATTTATTTTAGGTCTTTAAACGGTACACACTGTACATTTATATACACATGCATGTGTATATACCTATGTTATATGTGTACACAGATATGTATACATGTACACACACACTGTTTTATGTGTACATTATATTTTACAACTGAAGATTAAGAAAAATTGGCAGGTCCTTAGAAGAACGAAGACCGTTTCCCCACTAACTTGTAGGGCTCTACCCTTGTTCTCTAGTTCGGTTTCTCGTCACTGCTGTTGAACGCGACATGTTTGATCGGGCCTACTTCTTCTACCTTTTGGGCATCAGGAGACTGCTGCTGCTGCGTTGCCGCCTTTCCTCTGCGGTGGAGGAGTGCTGGGGCCTGACCCTGGTCTCTCCGGGGGCGAGGGAGTTGTGCCTGCTGGAGTGCACGCCAGGCTGGTGCCAGCCCTGGCAAGGCAGGGCAGTGTGGGAGGTCTTCCAGCAACCGGATGGAAGGCCGGGTACCGGGTTCTGTGGGCCCGGCTCCAGCACAGACTGGCACAGGCCTCTTACCCCAGCCCTGTGCATGTCCCTCCCATGGCAGCTGAGCTGAGGGACAAGAGTTCTCTGAACAGGGACCAACAGGGAAAGCCTCGCCAAACAATTCACTGCCCGAGTGAGTGTTGAAGAACACCATCGTCATCTAGCATGAGAAACTCCCCAGGCATGACCAGTGTGGGACACCAGGGCAAGTCACGGGATGGCTCCGAGACTCCAGTCCTCTGAATGACAAGTGAGGAACCCAGCAGCTGGCCGGCCTGCCTCTGGGGGCTCCTGTGTCCTCCGAGATTATGGTGTCTCAGAGGTTTGAGTGGAACCTGGAGGTTCTTTGTGGCTCCTCCCTAGAACTACTCATCAGAATTGCTAAGGAGCTTTCTCAGAAAACAGGATCTGGACCGACTGAATAAGAGTCTCTGGCTAGAGCCTTTATCCGAGTCACACTGTCACATGGTCCAGTAATCGGCGCCAGATGGCTCACAGGGCAGGAGCAGGTTCTGGGGTGCTCTGCCCCACCCTGCTTGCTGTCCAGCTTCTGCAGCTGTTTCTTAATTCATCCGATTCTGACATTATCACATCCCCACAGTGGATGTTGAAAAGTTTAGCTTCTTTTTATCTCATTTTAAATGCAGTTATCTGCGTTTTTTGCAAATTGAAGCTAAGACCCTCCACCAGCAAAAAAGATTACAACTCACCAAAGACTCAGATGATGATTAGCATGTTTTAGCAATAAAGTATTTTTAATTATAGTGTGTATCTTGTTTTTAAGACATAACGGTACTATACTCTTAACCAACTATAGCATAGTGTAAACATCCCTTTCCTATGCACCGGAAAACCAGAAGTTCTGTGACTCACTTACTGAGGTGTCTGCTAGGTCTGCCTGTACTTCTCTCAGCCTCTGTCCCTGCTCCTCCTGGTGTTTGATGTTTATATTGTTATTTTTAGAATTCTACAAAGTTGCCTTTGGAGTCCTACATATACTGAGATCTACTTTAGGCTTTATCACTGTGTCAGGTGAGAATCTCAGGGCTTCCAGCCTTTCCTTCCCTCCGGCTCCCCTGTCCTCTGTCGCCAATTTTATTTTCCTTCAAAACATTAGAGACGACGATTGCTGACTCCAGGCATTCATTATGGCTAATAAGATAGCTGATGCCAATTTGATTCTCATTTCTTTATAGCTAGCTTGGTTTTTGTTTTTGGTCTTATTGCTTTGTTAGTTTCCTTTTCTAGAAACTTATAGTATATTCTCTTGGGTGTACTGAAATTTTGTAAGATGTGTAGGTTGGACTTTTTTTCCCCTTTTCATTTTGCTGGGCATTTTTGGACCCTTTCAATTTAAAGTCTTTGTCATTCTTCCACTCTACATTTTTTTCTGTGTTTTTTTTTTAAATAATCTCCTTATTTTCTCCTACTGGAGACCCTGTTAGTTGTTAGACTTCCTAGGTTGATAATGTGTGCTTCTGTTCCCACTTTTTCCATCTGTGTCTTTTCTTCCTAGAGACTGGTGGATTGTCTTAACTCTGTCTTCTAGGCCCTGTAGTGAAGGTTTTAATTTGGCAATTGTAATTTTAATTTTCTTTCCTCTGGTGTGTTGATTGTTACCTTTTCATAGCATCTCACTCTTGCTTTGCAGGGGCCAAATTGGGTTTACTTTTTCCAACACGCTGATTAGAATTATTTTAAAAATTATCTCCTGACCCTTACGTGATCTCATTTCCTTTGGGCTCTGGTTTTGGTTGTTTATTTTGGTCATTCTTGTTCAGGCTGCTGGTTTTTCTTGAGCGTCTGGTGAATGTTTGCTCATTTTTATTTAGAAGAACCAGTCTGATAAGTCCAGTGAACTAGCTCTTCCTTTCCTGTCCTCTATACTTGCTTATTTAGAGCCCAGAG